>VURO01000868.1:0-18090 GCA_015108175.1 Pelvicachromis taeniatus
TTCCAGTTTGGATTCGGGAGACAGACACTGTTTCTACTTTTAAGATTAGGCTTAAAACTTTCCTTTTTGCTAAAGCATATAGTTAGGGCTGGATCAGGTGACCCTGAATCCTCCCTTAGTTATGCTGCGATAGATTCAGACTGCTGGGGGACCCTCTTGATGCATTGAGTTTTTCTTTTTCAGTCACCTTTCTCATTCACCATGTGTTAATAGATCTCCCTGCATTCAACCATACTTGTTATTAATCTCTGGCTCTCTTCCACAGCATGTCTTTTATCCTGTCTTCCTTTTTTCACCCCAACCGGTTGCAGCAGATGGCTGCCCCTCCCTGAGCCTGGTTCTGCCGGAGGTTTCTTCCTGTTAAAAGGGAGTTTTTCCTTCCCACTGTTGCCAAAGTGCTTGCTCATAGGGGGTCATATGATTGTTGGGTTTTTCACTGTATGTATTATTGTAGGGTCTACCTTACAATGTAAAGCGCCTTGAGACGACTGTTGTTGTGATTTGGCACTATATAAATAAAATTGAATTGAATTGAATTAAATAATCAGGCTTATATGAGTTTTTAGCTCAAGAACACAAATGGTACCTCTGCACTCTTATACAAGATATTTAAACTGATTTGGGAAAACAGCCTTTTGTGTTGGTTGGTGACTTTAAGTTTGTACTATTTTTTTTGCATGTGTTAATTTTTAAGTATTTTAAACGTCTAGGCTTTAGGGTAGGAATGCCAATCTTATTTAATGCAGGCCGCATACAGTTTAACTGCATATTGAATCGCTCAGATATCTTGATATATGAAAAAGAAGGATGATTCTGGCCCTTGGGCCTTATGTTTGACACTGCAGTTCTAGGGACTGGCAATTAAATGTAGGTATATTACACATAAATACCCCAAGAATGCTGTGGTTTGTGGTGTTGCTCATGCTAAGTACATCATATCAACATGGTAAGGGCCAACCTACACATTACACCTACAGGAGCTGCTCATGAAGCTCCCAGTGCACAGTTTGTGTGCTGATGTTAATGTCAGACGAGGTTTGGAGCTCTGCAGTTATTGAGTCAGCAGAGTGTTGGTCGTTCCACCATGAAGTAATACCACTTTCAGTTGATCATGGCGTAAGTCTTGTTGCAGTAGTGGTTTGAATTCAGCAAGCTTCGTATAACGATCAATTTTTTTTCACACGTTTGCAAGAACAGACCGCATGGTTATGGGACTTGAATCTATACACCTGTTTATCTGTCTGTATAAAGAAAACTCACATCACAATATTTTTTTCTCTGCTAAAGTGAAGAATGACTGCAAACATACAGATTAGCCAGTGCAATAAAGAGGAGCGCACAGCCTCACCAGTGAAGTCGCAGAGCGTGGAGGAAAGCTGATAAGCCTTCCATGACGAGCAGGATAGACACGGTGAGTGTTGCGAAGAGGCCGAACACAGGGACCAAAAACACTACCCCGACTTTTGTGGTGATTCTGAAACCCAGGCGCATCACCATGTCCCACAGCACCTCCGACAGCTCTGAAACCAACAGAAACAGCACACAACAAACGAGATTTACAAAAAAGGCGTGTCAAATGTCGAGAAATGCAAAGTAAGCCGAAAGAAAGAGGCACAGGCAGGTCATGGGAAGACAGCTTGACCTGACTGCACTTACGGGCATGAGCCAGGCTGAGTGCCCAGAGACGCAGGTAGGACGCAGTGTTGGAAATGCAGCCTAGGCAGTACTCTATGGTGTGAATGGCCTGGTGCAGCAGCACATCTGCAAAGTCAAACTGCAAAACAGTTCAGATTATGTATAAAATATAATGCCAGTTCTTACTGTTAAAAAAAGTTACAATTTACTAAAGCGTGCTGTAATGCTGGTACTGAATTAGCTCCACTGGTGACCCTGTTTTGCTGCCCTACTTTGTCTTTTCTAAATCTCAATACAACTCAAAATACCACAAGTACTATTTGCAATTTGAAAAATGAAGACACACTGAATCACACTTAAACTGACAGATTCCTTAATGTAAGAGATCATTTTTCTCCGACCTCTTTGGGAAGAGCTTCTCTGTTGGTCACTTCATCAATTCCCTCCTCTTCATCGTCATCATCATAGGATGGTGCTGTGGAGCCGTCATCTTCACTTACACGCCTCACCCTCTCATAACCCTGAGGTGTGGCAACAAATACTATTTTTAGGTACCGGATAAAGATCCAAAATAACAAACTGCAGTATTTTGGACTACACTCACTCTGCGTCTGCGCAAGCCTTTGCCTCCACGGTAGAGCCAGTACAAGTAGAGAGGTTTTCCAAACAGCAGTACAGGAACTGACAGCATTGCTGTGACAAGTAAGAAGATTTGCAGGCCAATCTGTGGAAGCAAGGGGGCACAATTAAACTCGTGCTTTAATGAGTATCCGCCAGAAAACAAGCGGATCGACAGATTATTATTCCTAATGATGCCGTCCACACATACCTGCCCTGGGTATAGACGAGTGATATCCTTGGCCTGCATGACAAACATGTTGATGAAGTGGATGAGGATGCTGGGCGCCTGGCTGGAGTCACGTGCATCAAACATCAACCACTTGTAGAAAATCATGAAAACCAGATAACCAAAGAGACACAGCAGGAAGAGCAGCTCAGGAAGAAACAGCAGGTAGACGTTGAACTTCTGTCGGAAGTGCCTGGAGGGAGAAAATGTGTACAGCAATATAGACTTATCACTTAATGTAAACCAAAAAAAGTAAAGTAGGCAAAGTTTGTGAGTAATAAGACCATAGCAGGAATGCTGTTTGTGTCACTGCCTGCGCACGTGTGTTGATGTAACGCAGTAATGCCAATACTACAGATTTTTACTGTATTTTACGGCTTAGTAATATTCTTTGGTTTCTGAGTCGCCACCACTCTAAATCCCAAATCTCAAAGATCTTCACTTGGATCTGGATCTACTGATTGAGGAAGCATTGAAGGAAAAGAATTCCAGGTATCATTCCAAGCCATCATCATCCAGCAGAACTCTGTGATCACCAAACTTCATTACTTCTTTGTCAACATGGCCATGTAGGAGATCATGCCCACTAAACTACAACCCTTCCTCCATATGTGATGGTGTGATTCTTGCCATATAGGTGTTGTCCCTCGTTTGGCAAACATACCACTGATCTGTTGAACTTAATGCATGTAGGAATGTGGACATCGTTAAGCCCACCTGCTGAAGTTCAAAATGAGCATCCCTGAATGTAGCATTTCAGAAACTGATGATTTGCTGGGATTTTTCCACATAACCAGGTTTACATAGAGTAGGACAAAAAGATAAAGTGTCTAATTAGCAGTACGTCTCTGGGTGAAAATGCTCTCAAACTATGTTCACTGCCTCCACAGTCACAACTTCTCAATCCAAGAGGAGATTCCCACCATGACGTGCAGCCAACAAATCTGCAGCAACTGTGTGATGCTATCATGTCAACATGGAACAAAATCTCTGAGGAATGTTTCCAACACCTTGATGAATGGCCAGTTATGAAGAAAAACAGGGGTCCAACCTCATATTAGCAAGTTACACCTAATAAATTGTCTGGTTAGTGTATATTTTTCCATCTAAAACTCTAAAATTCACATTCACTGGGTGCCCTGAGTACCTGATATTAAATGATACCCACGGTGGAGATATGGGGTGTCCAAACGTTTTTCCAAGAGTGCCATACTTATTAATGGAAAATCACCCAGGAGCCAAGAATTCTTCTTTCCTTTTTTGAAGCATAAATATTATGCTTTTTTAATTTTCAATGACACAAGAGTTGTCATTACGGTAATCAGGTGTGTTCAAACCTTAACAAAATATATCTACTTTTTATTCACATATGGAGAGAAAATAACATAAAGCTGTCTGGAATATCTGAAACTTCAGTGAAGCTGCTGAATATCAGTATCGCAGGTTAATTATAAACAAGACTTACTATTGTGTGTGTGTATAAAACTTTTATACAGTCATTGGTTGAAAAGAGAAATTCACTTTATTAATTCTGTCAGTGGTGGCAGGCCATAAATAATACATTTTAAGGTAGGAGCCAGGGGCCATATTAGATCTGACCTAGGGCTGCGTTTGGCCCCCGGGCCGGACTTTGGACATGCCTGGTGTAGATACATGAAGAAAAACAATTTTTTGAGTCACTTACAAGTGGTTGAAGACGCTCAGCACCACTCCGAAGCTCATGTGAATGACTCCGATGACAACTGACATCTTCATCTTGTAAGAGTTGAGGAAGGACAGACGGTTCACTGCCAGGTTCCATATCTGATGGGATATTAAAAAGGATTTCACTTCACTGAAAATGATAGAAGGGAACCCATCTCCCTCTATATTTTGAATATGACGCCTGAGTGCAGTTACTCACAGGGTCAATGCCAAATGGGTATGGTCCATTAAAAACACCACTGACATTAGGGTCTAATGTGAGCAAAGCATTTGTTTGGAGCGTTTTGTTTCTACAGAGTAAAAAGATGAAAATAAATTAGAGACAAGTAAAAGGGCTTCATGCACTGATATGTTTAAGTGTGTGTATGTTTGCACTGATAACTCACGTCCACTGGCTATGGGTGAACATAGCCTTGACGCTCCAGCCAGAGCCAAATATATTAAGAGACTTGGAGAAACAGTCGTTGTAAATGAGGCCGGTGTAGATGGAGAAAAGCCCCATCATAAGGATGATGTAGCGACCGTTGAAAAATGTAACCCATATCTGAGATCAACAAAAACGATACACCTAAATTCATTTACAATACTCCAGCTCTGCATTATAAATGATCGTAACAGGTAATTCCCACCTCGTTACTGGAACGTTTCTTCTTCTGCTTTTTTTCCATCAGCACCATCCACAAGGCGAAGAGGCTCATAACCATCCCGTGGCCGAGGTCACCAAACATCACAGCAAACAGAAACGGGAATGTGATGATGGTGTAGGGAGCTGCAGATGGAAACATAATCAGTTTATTTGTTCTGAACTTCTTTCACAGAAAACAAAGCGATGCATTACTGTTATTCACAAAAACACAGTATGATTTCTTCTTCTTACCTGGGCTTACCTCGCGATAGTCCCCCACCCCATAGGCCTCCACAATACTCTGAAAACCAGCAGTAAACTTGTTGGATCTTAAGAGGGTGGGCGGAGTGTCAGTGCTCGGGATGCGATTCACAAAAGACGGTACGGTGGCGTCACCTTTTCTCTGATGATAAAAGACATACTGTCAGTGAAACTAACAGGGGCATTTTATAGACCTGTGATATTCTTAACTTTGTTATTATAGTCAGGTAATCACAGGCACATTAAACTTTTCTAGGTGAGACATTTTATATTAAAGCAGCCAAATATGCTGAATAAAGCAGGAGGAATGGTACAAGAAGAGAATAAAGTGCCTACTGAAGCAAACACCTGGAAAAACAAATGCTGCGGATAATAATGCCAAGAGAAAAAAAAACAAGAAACATTTTCTTTTACAGTACAAAATGTCTTCAAATTTAATGTAACAACATAGCCTGTGGTCATTATTTATTAGAGGGTGTCATTGACTCCAAATGTATCACTTCTATAGATTCGTCACACAAAACAAGGAGAATCATTTACATTTATATTAATAGGGAGTTCATAAAGTGTACCTGCAGCCTTTAAATACTACAGAGGTCAAATGTAGCCAGGATAAACAGCTTGTAAGGTGTTTATAATTTAGAGGCATATGCGTCCTTTACATTGTTTGAACATTAACAGCAGAATAAAGAAAAATGTGGAGAAAATATAGAGAAAAATGTCAGAAACTGAGGTAAAACACAGCTATTGAGACACTGTTAAGACATGGAGTCCAAATAGAAATTAGACGTGTCTTTAAAGGACGCAGATTTCTCAGGGAAAACATTAGTATGATTGAAACATTTCTAACTTATAAAGCAGTCTTTCAATGTCAGATTAAGCATAGAGAAAGTCTTACAATTTGGAGTTCATTAAAATAATTTTGGAGATTATTTTAATTAAAAAATAATAATTATAATTATTAAATAATAATACATTTTGCTTAAATAATCGCAATAAATATTCAACATTCAAACTCAGAACGTTGCACTCACCGAGCCTTCTTCTAGCGCCCCCCTCAGGTTTGCGAGGTCACTGACGGGACACCACACCTCTGCAATCAGACACTTATTGGTGACATCGAAGCTGCAGAGGTTGAGGATGTGATAGATGGCCTTCATCTTTTTCACCTGCACCACCCAGGTATAGACCGATTCTGAGGCCTTCTGCAGAACCTGCCTCAAGTAGTCCTCAGTGCGATGAAGCACCTGCAGGAAACAGCAGTTAACTACAAGCTAGCTCTGAACCTGTGACGATTAAAAAGGCCTTCAGTCCTACATTGTTAAGGTCTTGGATGCGCGTCCTTAAGCTGTCCAACACATCGGCTCTCTCTTCATCATTCTCAGGGTGTGGATAAAGGTGGCAGTGGTAACTGTGGGAAACAAAGGCAGATGTCCAGGCTGATAATGATGGAGAATATACTGACTATTAAAGGGTAAAGCTGTCTAATTCTTACCAATCGCAGATTTTTTGCACTTTCTGTCCAATTTGGTCTCCCCAGAAAGAGATGAGAAACACCACACTTTTGCTTATCTCACCCTGAAACGGCACAGTTCAGACCCGTTAACACTAAAGTACTCATGCTGAGCTCACGCTGACAGAACACGTCACCTAATTCTTACCTGCAGTGTAATTATTGGATTTCCTCACAACATTAAACTCAGATTACTTACAGTGTCAATATCAGTGAGGTTTTCGTCCACTTCTGCGTAGCTAAGGATAGTGTAACCCTTACACACTCTCCACAACATCCGCTCAAAGGCCTCCACCTTCACCCGCTGGATCAGACCCGAAACAAACCTACATCCAGGAGAGGCCAGGTAAGGTTTTGCTTTTAAAAAAGTCAGTGGAAGAACTTTACGATAATACGGAGCTCACCCGAGCTTGGCGCCGAGCCTCTGCATGCCAGTGGATCCTGTGACTGAGTCTGTCTCCATGGTGGGGAACTCTTCATACTGGGGACCAAGAGCCTCATGCTAATTATAAAAAGGAACATGTTTCATTTATGACGGCTTCCACTGTGTGCTCCTTGCACATTTCTAGCACACAAAGCTGATGTAATGTTCACACGTTGGACTGTAATGTTTACTCTCACAGCTGCCTGTCTCACAGCCCGGGTGAGTCAGGTGGTGCTGGTAACAGCTGCACTGTGACCGCGTTATTAATTAAAGTCAGCATTAGTTCCAGCTCTGTCACTGAGGGAAATAAAACATGTCAGTGACAAGAAAAAAAGATGCTGCCGAGGAGGCGAGGGGTAGGCATCTTGCCGAAGGAGCAAGGAGCAAGACACTGATGTGAAAAACGATCAAAGAGATGGAAAAGCACTCACTCTGGAGCGGCTGTGGATGAAGGTCCGCGTGATCTTCAGCATGTGAGTGTATTCGGTGAGCTCAAGGAGGTTCCTCTGAAGCTTCTCTTTGTTCTTCGCCACCTCGCTCAGCTCCATCTCCAGCCTCTGAAGCTGCTCCTGAACATGACAAGGAACACGGCAAAAACAAACAAAAATACAAATGAATAAATCCACAACTCTGAGTATTTTATTTCATTCAGGCAATGCAGGAAGCATGGGTGCAGCAGCAATGAAAGGCTTGTGCTTGTGACGGCGCAAAAGAGTGACCCATATTTGATTGTCTGTCATTTTAGACAAGCAGATATGGGTCAGCCGTGATTCTCTCCCAACTGCAACAACCAACAGAAGGCTTGGTCTGGTGCTGAGGCAGGAGGATTCAACTAAAGGCTGCGAGCCTTGACAGCATTTTAATAGCAAAAAACGCAGTTCTCACATGAAACTGCTCACAACACTTGTGGATTTCTGAGTAACCGGGTCATGGTTTCAGAAATGGCACATTGCTGCTTTTTAAAAAATATTATAATCATTTTTGTCACGTTGTGCACCACAAAGCTAATGCTACCTAGTTTTTAGTTTATCTATATGGATAATATTTGCTTTTTGGAGAAGTGAAGTGTCCCTTTAGGTCTCAGTTCATCAGCTGAAAAACTTGACCAGCAGAAGTCAAGTCTAAGTTTAATTCTAAGACTGTGTTTGCATATTAAAAGCCAGGGTACTCTGCTCGAACTCATATAAAAACCACAGATGTGTGTTAATTTATCATGCTATTCTTTTTATCTTTATCCTATCAATGCATACAGTGAGATTGCAAAAAAATGAACAATAAGTACATATATTTATTATTTTTCTTTTTTTACAAGCTCACTTTTCATTCTATAAGAGAAAGTGATTACTTACAGGCACTTTTAGTGTCACACATTGCAGTCACTACACTAAAAATTATTTAGCAAAATGTATTTACAAACAACCACATACAGGTAACATCACTGTTTGTTTTATAATTTATAATTTGTTCCAAATGCTATTTAAATCTTGATAATCCTGTTATCCTAGCTAGTTTAGATAGCAAGTCTCATCCAGGTTGATTAAGGCATCTATGAGGAGTGAGGGAACAGATATAGTAAGAAGATACAGGAATACTGTTTGTCCATGACTCTATATGTGCTTGTCGTACTTATACAGGTTCCTTTAGATACAACAGATATTCCAGTGTAATTATTTAATAATAATTTTCAATCAAAAAAACAACAGGAGCTCTGGCTCCTTGCCATCACCTGAGCCATTTTCATCATCATCTCAAGGCTTCTGCAGGTCTGTTAACCACTGTTCACAACAAAACATCACAATGTAGTGTTTACAGGCAGAAAGTTACAAGCCAGTCAAAGCCTCTGACTAAAAAAAACAAATGTGTAAATGCACTAGACCTTCGAGTTCTGGAAAATCGCTGAGTAGGGTATTAAAATGAATGTAAATTCTCCATCACCCCCAGTTCCAAATATATTTGCATATACTCACCATGATCTCCAGGACCTGTCTTGGGGGTGGAGCAAGTGGACTCTCATCCTCCTGTGGAATGGCTATTTTAGCCTTCTGGATCTCCCTCAGGAGGTAGCCTGTGCACACAGATTTGCTGATTGTTTTTCATATTAATTACTACTTAGGAATCAGAGGAAGCAGTGACGCTTACATTTTTGAGGGCAAACTTTTTACGAAGCACAGTCGACCATGACTTTCTTGCTACCCGACTAAATTAAGTGTACAGGTGCGTGCTCAGGGTTTGCAGCGCGCATCCCAGGTGTTCTCCGTTCTTACCCAGAATCCTCTCCATCTCCTCGCATCTCTTGATTTCGCTGACGAAGCGCCGCTGGAATGAGCTGACACTTGGGTTGAGCTGAAACAAGATGAGCATTACAAGTCAGACGGATGCAGGTTACTGCACAATAACATCATAATGAGGTACGCCGTGGTTATGGTTTTTTTTTATGTTATTAAAACTATATCCTCCTTTTTGCAGGCCAGATATAGTCACTGTATATCATCTAGATGCCCCATCTTGCACGCATAATCAATTAAATCAGTTGACAAAATGCAAATACTCTTTAAACTGGTGACACATATCTTCCATTCACACACCGAAGTGTTTTCTCTACTTACATCTCGGAACTCGACCAGCCCCAGCTCCCCGAGCTCACTAATGCAGTCATATTCAGAGCCGGACTGCAGAAACAATTGCGCCAAGCACATCTCCTCACTCCTGAACACCATCTTTATCTGCCACACAGATAGATCCTCCTCCGCCGCCTCGTAATCTCCCCCCCTACCCCCCACGGTAGCCTACTGAACGCGGACGACGAGCCGTTGACTACAAGCGAAAACACGACATCGCAACAAATCTGCGAAATGAGCCCCCTCAGCCAATTAACTCGCTCCGGGGATTAATTAATGCATCCATATTAATAATGACGATTTTCACAAGAGGTGGGTGGGACTGTCCTCATACTGCGCCGGTTTGTTTTTCAGCGGGAGGGACGCCGGGTATCTACTGAATAAAGAGCAGCAAAACAAAGGACGAAAGCTCCCCGATGCACCGTTTACGCGGAGCGATCGCGGAGAAAGGCGTCATCCTGAGGAATCTTTACCTCGGACACCTGTCATCATCACAGCACAAAAAAGAGAGAGACAAAGAAAACACCCGAAAAACGACACAGCACTGATGGAAATGAGCAATAGTCAAGCTAGAGGATAAATTATCAACCCGTCACGCAGACAAACGGGGCTAAAGGCGGCCTCGCCGGTTAAAAATAAGCCACAGTCAGAAATAGGCTACGGCCTTTATTCGCGCTACGTCGACCGGCAATTGACACAGATTGCGTCCCCCGGGTTGCCAGGTACGGACGCATCCTCTGAAATAATCCGTTTTTCTCAGTTTATCCTTTAAAAAAGAGAAGCTACCTCAGAGGTTAGTAGCAGCCAGGTGACCTCACTACATACCATCTTTTGCTTAAACCAGGAAGGAATGACATAGCAGACACTTGGTAGAAGAAAACTGTATTATGCTGTATTAAAACAAATCAAGCAAATTAATAAAGGTAATTATTTGCTGTATAGTGATTGTAAACTAACTGTGGGGAAATCATTCTCTATATGATTTGTATGAATGTGAAAGATGAATATTACTCGATTATTTCATTTGTGATGGTTGTCCATTCATCCATTCACATCCGCTTATCCTTTTCAGGTTTTTTTTTTTAAACATTTATATTTGTATATTATTTGATTTAAAAAGCTACAGTATAAATTCAGGATATAAACAAACCCCCTAATTCTTTTGTCTCTTGAATGGCAACTGTTATTTTAAAGGGGGTTAGCTCACAAACCTGGCAACAAGCGCATCTTCTTATTCGGTTCCATCGCTGAAAGCCGACCGACCATATGCTTTGCTTTGTATGTGAAGGTCTTTATTTGGGCTGTTTTCAGGCGGTGATTTGAACGTTTTTAAAATAGAGTTTTAGTTCTTTTTCCAGTGGATTTGAATGCAGCCAATCACCTGCTGCAGCACGTAATGGATGAGACACGCACAACATGACTCAACACTAATGTCACCTGAGTGATGTCTTATAAGAAGAAAAAAATCACGGAGTTTTCATCTTGCAAGCAAAGACTCCCATATCACTTGTTACACTTACATTTCTTTTTTTTTGCACATTCTCATACGACCAGTTTATAAACCAGAGGTCAGAGCTTCATCCATTAGGACTTTCAGGATCGGGCTCACAATACTACAACTAAAATCTCTTTGAGCAACTTATTCTTTTCCTCGTAGATGGAGGCGAGCCTCTTCCAGTCTTCTGACAGACAGCTGTCAGATAGTGACAAGAAAGGTGGTTTTGGCTGCTCCCTTATTTCCCCAAGGTCACCACAGTGGATGGATCCACATATTTGATTTAGCGCTGAGCTTGGAACCGGGAGCAGCTAAGGTTGAGTTTGTGTCACCTTTTAGTCTCAAACCAGGGATGTTGACAAAAAACTGCTAGAGCTAAAATACAGATATAATGCTATACAAATGCTGTCATCACACAGTTCATCTGGTAGAGCAGATCCACTGCTTACAAAACAGAAAACATGGCGGTGTCGTAATAAGGTGTGGGTTATTTTGTGTAGGAGTGTGTTTATAGGAACTTTTGACCATTCTTTCAGAAGCGCATTTGTGAAAATTCTGATCTAAATTCTGTGAATCTAGCTCTGACCTATTTATGGAAAAGAAAAGACAAGTTGCTTGGCTCTGATGACTCATATCATATGTTCTCATCAGTGGGAGAGGCAGAAAGACAGTAAACAAGATCCAGGTATGCTTGTTAAACATTATGTGGTTGATATGTGTCTGTTAAGGCACTCTCATACAGTAAAAGAATATATTAAGTTTATTCTTTGATAAAAATGGGCAGAAAAAACAAAACATGTCATGACTGTGCATTTTTTGATCTCTTCAAAGTCTTACGGACAGGTGTCTCCTGAGTCGTGGACTCAAAAATATTTCTTGTAATTATGTTGCATGGAAAACTGCGGAAACTGATAACTTAGTCTCAAGATATACATATATTTAAACAATTACTGTATTTTTAAAGTTCCGTTTTCCATATGGGATTGTTCCATCAGTAGATATGAGTAACTAGCTCTTCTGAGCATTTGTAAATGCAGATAGGAGTCCACTGCAGCTTTGCTTGTTTTCAGCAGAGCTCATTCACCTACAATATAAAAGCTGGTGCTTGTATCCTCGGTTTTGTAGTGTTAGTACAACACATACAGGAAACAGGCACATATAATGTTCATGCTGTAATTTTCAAGTCTTCAAACTCTGAGCCAATCTGTTGAGCTCCTGTGACAGAGCGGTGACTGTATCCAGGATCTTCTGTTTGTCCTTCTCCTCCAATCGAGCTTCACATCGCTGAGCGAATTTATCGGGGTGCCACAGCGCTTGCTGCTTTCGAAGTGCTTTACGAAACGTCGCTACGTCCTTTCGGTCCACACCGTGCAGCATTACTTCGATCATCTCCTGAACCGTACCACTTGGAGCCGGCCATGGGATGTCAATAAAGCTCAACTTCGTGCTGCCTGCCGAGGCGCCACCCTGAAAGGTAGTCGCGCACCTCTCATCGTACTGCCGCTTCTTGCCACGCCGAGTCTCCTCCTCTTTGCGAGCTGCTCGGGCCAGATATTCCTCGTGCTCCTTCTGCAGCCTTTTATGCAGCTCCCTGCGGCTTCGCTCTTCTTCCTCTTGTTTACTCTTGCTTTTTTTCCACCCAGAAGACGAGGCTGCGAGTCTCTGGGCCTGGGCGTGTTTTTTATCAAAGTATTCCTTCCGGATGCGATCAGCCCAGCCCCCATAGTCTTCATCATCATCATCAACAGGAAGAAAGTCATCAGCTGCGAAACAAATACAGCAGCGTTATCATCAAGCAGAGATAGAGTCAAACTCAGATTAATCGCTGATGTTTAGGACTTACCGTCATATGCTCCAAAGGTTTCATAGAATTCATCCTCGCATTCGTCAAACAGCTTCTCCAGGAATTCTTTCTCAGGGTCTGCTTCACTTGGATGGCTCATGTTTTCTGCAGCCTGCGATAAATGTCAGGGAAATGTGTAAATATTACTGAAGATGCATGAAAACCTGAGATGGATAATCCAACACAGCAGAGCTGAGCTCAGTTTATCACAACCAAATTCACCAGTAATGAGGTCTGGCTGAGCCAGAAACCCTCACACACACTCACCCTGCATTTCCTCACATCTAATCTTAGATAATGTTATGAACAACGTGGCTTCGACCCATTTATAATCCATGACTCACAATCAAATTCCATGACAACACAGGGTCAACCGCTTTGACACTACTGGGCTAACAACTCTGTGAACAAGACCTTAAAAATGTATGATTTACTCTTGTGTCCATTTTCTGTTACTTCTTCCAGGTGCAGTTCTTTCAGGTGTCTCACTGCACAGCGTTTGTGTCCGTTGTCCCCACAGAGAGAGACCCATGTTCCACATTTCAGTCGGTTCTAATTTTCAAAAGTTTACAGTTTGAAACACTTTTCTTAATTAGTTGTTTAAGAAGGTTTAGAAGGTAATCTGAGTTTCTACCCATTTTTTAACAATTACTTTTTACTCTCACAAAAAACAAAAACAAACCAAAACCTCCTTTTGGCTTCTCCCTTTAGCAGATCTGCCTACCCTATCCTAGCATCCTTTTCTGGTCACACCAACCCTAGTGTATGTCCTCCTCCACTATATCCTTGAGCGTCCTCTGTGGTATTCCTCTTTTTCCCCTGCTTGACAGCTCCATACTCAACATCTTTAGTCCAATATGTCCACTCTCTTCCCGCTGAACACGCCCAAACCATCTCAGCCATGCCTCTCTAACTTTGTCTCCAAATAGCTCAACCTGAGCTGTCCCCATGATGTACTGTTTTCCAAGCCTGTCCATACTGGTTACTCTCAGTAAAAACCTTCGTATCCTCAACTCTGTCAAGCTTTGGATGTTTGACCACAGGTATTTAAACTCATCCACCTTCACCACCTGTCCTTCTTGCATGTCCACATGCTGCATATCTTAGCGGTCTCACCTCGGTGTCCCATGTTCAGTTCGATGGGATTTGGTTACCCCGGTTTCAGTTAACAGATTCAAAGATGCAGTGTTAGACAAGTTTCAGTCAGAGCTTCAGCCCACTTTTACCTCTGGATGTTTCATCCAGTTCAGCAGGTCTTGAGGTGTGACTCCGGCTCTGTTTTGGACGTTTAGGGCTTCAGGGCAGCGATTTCTCAGAGGCACTACCAGGTCATCATACGCTGAAACAGCCCCCCAAATACACAAATTTAAAAATGAGTTGCGGATAAAGCCATTTATTTAAATATTAATTTTAATCTCCAGGTCATCCTCACCCGCTTTCCCATGTTTAAGAGCCCTGTTGGCCGCGACGTGTAGCGCCGTGTCTCCTTTGCGGTTCCTCTGAAGAACATTGGCTCCGT
This sequence comes from Pelvicachromis taeniatus, assembly GCA_015108175.1. Classification (NCBI taxonomy): domain Eukaryota; kingdom Metazoa; phylum Chordata; class Actinopteri; order Cichliformes; family Cichlidae; genus Pelvicachromis; species Pelvicachromis taeniatus. The sequence goes on from VURO01000868.1 coordinate 14,485, forward strand.
GTTTCAGCAGCAGCCGCAGAACAGCGTCGTCCCCCAGGCAGCAGGCCAGGTGCAGCGGGCTCCTCTGCCTCTTACCCTGGGAAAAGTTCACGTCCAGGTCCGTGTGTTTCCGTAGGTATGATTTCAGTTTCGTCAAACTGCCGTCGTTCACGTACTTCCACACTCGCGTCTGTTTGCGGGACACCATTACTTCACACAAACAAAGGCGAAGCTAATTTGCTTTTTCTAACAGGATTCCGTCCGTCTTTTTAAGAGGTCCGGAGTTAGCAAGAGCAGACACAGGTTCCGGGGCCAGATAATGTCCGGTGTTACCACAAGATGGCAGCATTAACTACGAAAGTGAATGCCTGCTTTTTAACGGGATTATTTTTAAAGGACGTTTTTATTGTAACTTGCTTTGTGCTGCTAAGAAAGTCAGGTCCTACAATATGTTTGTCTGGGATTAAGATGATGTAGTGTAAAATGCAGATAAATATAAATAAACTAAGCAGGTTACAGGTCTGCCCCTCTTCATGTAAAGACAGATATATTGTATTTCAGTGAAACGTTTCCAGCTTCTTCACAAGGCAAATAATGACCATTGTCATGTAATGACCTTCATACACTTCTTTCTTTTTCCATCAGTTGCTAGTCCGTCTGCCACAATCCTCTTTGCACGTGTGTTGAATAGGAACCAGACAGTCTCACATGAAACATAACGATGTCACCCTAATCATAGCCTTTTTAAAATGCAGAAAACAAATCTCAGGACTCACTTTTAGGGACCACGTGGCAGGTTATATCAAGATGAACTAAGGCGCCACTCAGTATTCATCCCCCTTTTCATTGGGTTTCTGTGCCTCAGTCTGTTTTCGTCATGCCACCTGTCCGAAGGTACAACTATCAAACTGCTGTGCTCTGATAAAAGTTTTGCCACATGACTTTGCACATTGTTTTGAAGTTTGATTTAATGTCCATAACTACGAACTGAACCTTGAGCAGAGAAATAATTGTTCCAGCTGCCTGAACGATGCCCAACTATCTCGCTGTAGAGCAGGGCCTGAAGCATGAATGAAGATCCTTTACTCAGAAGCACCACTTCAGTTTGTCAGCTGCAGACAGGATCACAGGGAATTTATTTCACTGAGAGACTACACTTTAAAAAGAAATCACTCACAGTTTGGCTGACATAAATAATCTTTTCTAGTTTGCCTAAACTGCACAGATTTCAAATTAGGTTTAGTCAAGTGAAGGAAATTTTCATCAAAATGAACAGTTATAAGTTTGCACAACTCATTAAATGAAGTTCATAAGAAACAAAACTGTCAACCTATAACCCTAACACTAACATTTTCCAAATATGAAAGCATTATAAGTCACTAATAGCAGCTTCACAGGCTAACCTTATATATCTGCGCTTGCATAAAAAGGCCTCGCAGGTAGCGAACTGAAGAACCAATGCAAAAAGAAAACAAATACATGTGTAACAATCGTCCTTATCACCCTTATTTCATTCAGTGTAACATCTTAAGTTGTTTTTTATCAAATGTTAGTTGCAAGCATCTACAATTGGCAAACATGGGAAATGCGTGTGGGCACTTTTTTTGGTAGTTATTTTGATGCATTACCCCCCTCCCTCCCAACTGGGAAATTATACTTTTGAATTCAGCAGCAGATTTAAATTCAGGGCCATGTCTTCATTTTCCTCTCCCATAACGTCTCTGTTTCAGGTTACCTCAGCCAAATTTATGAAGACACAAATCAAAGATGACTTTGTGCTAATGAAGCAAACTCAGCAGAGCCACCATCACACTAACTATTTAAATTAAAACAGAAGTAGCAACAGATCCATTAAACACTAAGAACATCAGGGGTTGATGCAATTTGATGCTTGTCCAAAGACTAGATGCAGGGGCCCTATATGCTCATATCTATCTCTTATCACAGAATTTGTCACAGCTCGGCTCATAGAGTGTGATGAAATGAGGGAGAGTTGCAACACAGGAAATTATCATTTATTTACAAAATATAATGAAATAAAGAAAACATGTTTGTCAGTAGGTCATTAGAGTAATGCACGCATGGAAGTGTGGGCGAACGCAAAGAGCAAAGGAAATCTGAGAAATTGCGTTGTAGCCAAGCTGGTCCAAGTCAAAATGCTGCTGTTGGCTCCTCAGTGAACCCCTGCAGAACAACAACCCTGGCGAATAAAGATTTGAATTATGGTCACGAGGATTTGGGGTTGCCAAACGGTCGTTCGGCCTTCGTGATTACGGATGTTTAAGCCGTGCTGCGCAAAATGATGCGCGTGCAGAATTTGACCCAGGAATTCATCTGAAAGGAGAAAGTTTCTCTGTGCTCACCTTACATTTAGGTTCGACAACTGGATATGAAAGAAGGTGGTCCAATGTAAAAGTGCTGTGTGGAAACCTCTCTTAAATATACACACTTTTCACTAAATATTACTCAAAGTAGTGTATTTATTTAAGGCTTAAGACATATCTGCACTCCAGAAATAGCACTTAACTTAGTTTAAGCCTGAACGTAACCTTAAACCAAGTCTTTAACCTAAAATCTAATGATTTACAATAAGACGATTTTTTGTCTCCAAAAGGAAGCAGGGTCGCGTCAGTGTGACTGCGTAAACACAAATGTGTTTGTATAAACAGATTTATGTCCACACAACTTGTAAAACGAGTCCGAACACACAGAAGCACAAACATACTGTGTGTGGTAGTGGATTGTTGTGAAAGAGTCCTTCCAGTGTGTGGCCGCCACAACATGCGACAGCTGGAAACTCTTATTTTGTTTTTGCTCTACAGATGAATTTGTTGGGAGTATTAAAGGTTTGTGATCGTCACCTCACCTCACGGATGAAATGAATTAAAGCTGTAGCACAAAGCCTCTCTGGATGTTGCTCTGATGTAAGTTCGTTTTAGATTTGATACTCATCAACCGTTACCTGTGGCGCCTGTAATGCTCAAGTCAGTGCAGCTGAGCCTCTGAACTGGCTCAGTGCTGCACTGCTGGTGACAGTGCCTCCATTTAGGCCAGAGAGAGAGAAGGATGCACAATGGAGAGGATAGAGGAGAGAATGAAGGGACACTTTGTGCTTGGTGAAGAGGATGATCTCCTCTAAGACTCACATAACCCAAGATCCGGAGTCTCCCAAAGCTTGGGCACTTCCGCTCTTTCGGAAAAGACGTGTCTCCACTAGCGATAGCTGTCTTGTGTGAATGCTTTTGAAATGCCATCTCAGAAGAGACAGAGAAGAGGGACACATCCGATTTACCACTTCAAGTCCCCACATCTGCAGCTTACTTTATTGTAAACTCTGTTGTCTTAAATTCAGTACTGCTTCATTGTCACACATGCTCTCAGGGAAAGTAACTTTTCAAATCATGTGTGCTTCCTTAAAAATAAACTGCAGGAGAGTGTGTAAAGCAGACAAGCCTCAGGTGGAGCTTGCAGGTCTTGCGCAGAGCACTGAATGCGGAGAGATGCTTCTGAATGACAGGATATCCCAGTGCAGGAACTCCTACCTTGCCTGCTCTCCTTTTACTCTTCCTGCTAGACCTGCTGACTCCTATCCTGTCCATGGGGTCTGTTAATCTCTCGGGACAGTAA
>VURO01000872.1:3984-18423 GCA_015108175.1 Pelvicachromis taeniatus
AATCTTAAAAACAGAGGTTGTCTTTTAGGAGAGTGGCCTGATAGCTTAAGGCTCTACTTCTTCTTCTTATTTGACTTTTAGAAACCCTAGGAAATAGTACGTACATACAGTAATGTCTTTGTATCCAATTTCTCTAAGACTTCATGAAAAAGCATTTTTTTCATAATGTTGACAAGCAGGCAAAAAACACTTCTCATTTTCAGACCACTGACATTCAGCTCTCCCTGCAAATTCTTTGCCTCGCACCTCTTCCCAGAAAAGCTAGGTAAATCATTTCCAGCAAACAGTTTTTACTACCTAGGAAAGGCATCGTTCAAGCCTACAGGCATCGCTGAAAATTTCTACCTATACCACTCCAGCAGCTGGTCTGGAAAGCAATATTTATAACAAAGAGGAAAATTAATGATGTAACTTTGCACTTTGTTCTTGCTCTTTGTTCTGTCTAACGCTGCAGCTGAAAAGTCATTTGGAATTTTGTGAATGCTACCTTCTGGCTGTGAAACAATTGTACAGCTGTAATAAATACAAAAGCAGCAGCAAATTGAACTACATCTGCACACTGGAGCTGAGCAACAATGCCTGTGCAGTGCCAGACCTATCAACCTGACGGGCTGCTCGTACATCTGGAAGTAATCCATAAACTAGAAAGAGAATGAGGGAGGGATGAGGGGAAAGGGTCAATGGCCGCCTTCCTGTTCCTGTGCTTCCTGTTCAACAAACCCACTGGCTAAATGCAGGCGCCTTTGATTTTAAACTGAGAAAACTGGAGACTGATTCAGGACCATAGAAATGTGAAAATTATGAACTTTCCCATGAGTGCGCACATGTTTATCCCTAACTGGAACTCAACAGCATATGGAAGACGCCAATTAATGGGAACTGTACCCAAAGGAAACACACTCTCCCCTCTACACCTCTCACTGCTTCCGTCTGTGGGGAATAGTGCTAAATAAGGACGTGAAGAGTTGAAACATGCGTTAACAGTTTCTCAGTCCTTGGCCTGCTTTTTCTCTTTTCCTCTTAGGGTTTGTTCACACGGTTCAACCCACTGCACCAGACTCAGCCATACAATGTCCTGTCACTTCAAAGCCACCTTTATGTCCTCTGGTTTTGTTGCTTCAAAAGGCACAAACACTACCTTGGCGTTAAGGTGGCATTTGGCAGCTCGTCTTATGTGTGGCGAGTGATCAGCCATCGCAGAAGAAGAGCTTTGCGTCTGTGCATGAATAGACATTATCTGGGTCAGTGTTGTGTGGGTATGTAGATGGGGACTACGTGTGTATGGAGGATATAGTGAGAGCCTAAGCCTTTGTGATTTCATGTCATTTATTCAAACACAAAAGAGGGGAGATGAGAAAGAGGGAGAGGGGAAAAGGGATGGAGTTAAGGAGAGACATGTGAGAGAGTGGAGATAAAGGAGAATAAAGGAGTAATGAAGGAAAATGTGGCCGTCATTAACCAAATAAATGAACAGGGAAGTCAGACAGTCAGTGCAGCAGAAAGGCACGTGCTCACACAGACAGGTAGAAGGACGGAAAACTGGCCTCCACTTGGCACCTGTATCCGTTTGTCCTTTAAGAACATCTGGATAGTAATAACACCCTGCTTCCTAACACTTCAGTAGCTTGCTGCCCCCGTGCCTGCAGCAGCGTGCACATGTACACTTCATATACTGTATGCACACAAAAATCTTCCGACTAGCTGTCTAAATCCTTCTGTTAGCCGCCCACTACCTTCCTACCCGCACCTACATGCTCTCAAGCTCCCTGAGCTGCCAGTATGAGAACGGCAATGAAATAAGAGGTGTGTGTGTGTGTGTTTGTGTGTGTCCATGTGTGTGAGACATAACATACAGTGGGGAGCTCTTGACCTTCAAAAGTCTGTATCTGATCAAAATAAAATGCTTGCGTTACCCACTGCTTCAACTATCCACATTAGCCATTCACACATGCACACACACACACTCTTCTGCTGTTCAGGGTAGAGGGAATAAAATAAAGAGGTAGGTTTCCTACTGAGCTTTCAGCATACACACACGCGCACACATACACAAAAGCTCAGTCTCTTTCACAGGTGTGAAGATTAGCCTTTCCCTGTGTCTGCTCCCTCTTTAGACCTTTCATTATGAAGGGAGGACTGAAATCCTCTTATGAGATATAAAGTGTAAAATTCTATTGTACATATGCATTATGCATTTTCCTGATACTTATGCATGTCCAAAAGTCTTGGAATATCTCCATGGAGCCCTTTCCCCAAACATCTGATTTGTCTGATTCACTGAACGCCTGAGTCAGGGAGTTTTTGTTTGCTATGTTGACTGACTTTTGTACACTATGAATGAAAGAACAAATTTGTCATTGGATCAACAACAATTTGTCTTTATTACAAACACTTCAAAACAGCTTTTGTTTGCTGGATTCAGTCGTTGAGCAAATATTTCGGTTTTGATCTCTTTGCCTCCTCAGTGTTACCAAACATGGTTACCTCCATTCAAAAAGTCCCCAAACAACAAACGCCTTTGCATATAATCATCTACATAACACTTAACATGTTTTACTACATTATTTATGCATTGATTGTAAGAAATCCATCCATCCTTACATCCACTGTAACGCCAAGACAACTGAGACAGGCTGTCAGCCCACTTCTCTAGACTTTGAGCTGGTGTATCATGAGATATAACAAGTTATTTATTGAGTCTGAGAAGCTGATGTAGGGGATTTTATTATCTTTGATTAATTTTCTCTCTTTATGCTAAGTTAAACAGTTTATACTCTTTTATTAATGAGCCTAACTATTAAAATATTCTGTGTAGCAATACAGTGTCTCTGTAGTGACAAGTGATCAGATAATTCACACCAAATCAGATGCACATTGGTCTTGTTCCTCAGTATTTCGCACTTTAGTTTCGATCCAATTGGAGAAGTGAAAAGAACAGCAGGAGAGCTGAGTGGAATCAGAATGAGGAGCGTGGTGTTAGTTTGAAAAGTTCCTCTTGTAAACTACTTAATGGCAGCATTAAAAACGCAAATGAATATGAAAAGGGGAAAAAAGACTAGTGGATGGACAGACATGTGATGCTGACCAGTATTATTTTCAGCTCAGAAAGAAGGAGAGAAGAGGAAGGCAGGAAAACTTGTGTTGAGGTGACATGCGTCTGCCCTCCTTCAATTCGTCTCCTCCATCTCTTCGCATCTGAGGCAGTAATTGGTGCTGTCAGACCCACAGAGAAGGACAGAACACACGAGCGCACACGTAGGGGACACAGCTACATACATACACACCCACGCACACTCCTGCCCTTCAGCATGTACCCCCAGGGCTTAAAGCAGGAGAGGTTTGAGAGGAGTATTCACTACATCCCCTACTAGCTATGAAAGACAGAGACAACAGGAGAGGGCAAGGGAGTATGCAGTGAAAATAGAGGGGGTAGAAGAAAACAGTGGCAGACAGAAACAGAGAGGGCAAGCAGGACTAGAATGCACAAGAGACAAAGGCACATAGAATAAAGAAAGCAGGAGAAGAAAAGAGGAGGCAGTAGAGGAGCGGGGCTTTGGCTACACAGACATAGGCTTCTGTATGGGGTAGAGAGAGAGATGGAGTTGAACTGACAAGGTAGTGCAAAAGCTACACAGAGGGAGAGAAGGAGAGAGAGGGCGATTATGCAACTTCAGTAGTGACAAAGCAGATGAGTATGATTTCTTGAGACTGAGCAAAGGAGTTAAAGGCCATTGCAGCAACACTGCTTTTAGTGCATGGCTGAAAACACAACTAATGGCATTAGGAGAATGCATCCACTGCCAAAGCCAGTAACCTGACTCAAAATTTTTAATGACGGTGATCTAGGACAGTAGTAAAGTTTAGTCAGTTCCTTCCTGGTCGACGGTCTACCTCTCCATCAGATTTTACTGAACGTTGCTAAATAGCACAATCTGCAAAAAAAAATAAAAAATAAGACAAGCTTGTGTTCAGCACCAAACATCATTACAGTTTGCAGTAAACTGCACGTGACCAATTTTACCTTTTTCCTTCCTATATGTTGAGCCTTGATAAAGGAACTTATGTGCAACAGGGTCCATCATAAAAAATCTCTGAATTTCCAGCAAATGCAATCTTTTTGTAAATACCGACAGCACAAGGTGCAAAGCTTCTTGAGTTTCTTGAGTACAGGGCTCCACCAAATATTAACCAGAGTGTGATCCATAAGTCATAGTGCTGTTAAAAAGTCCCTTCTGTTTTTAAACGTTATATTAAAGGCCCCATAGGTTTCTTGTCTAAAAAAAATGAGAGGGGATATAAGACAACGTCTTTAAAAATAAACAATGATTTTACTTGGTGGTCTTCCAAATGTCTTTTTGTAAACTTTCATTCATCTTATTGGTTATCACAGCATAGGGTATTTTAGTCTATGAAAAAAAAAAAATGTTCCATGCACTTTTGAAAGAAATTCCTTTGAAAAGTTGATACATCTGAAAGTATTGTTTCTTGGGTCTTTCTCAGAAACAGAAGGTGAAGGTACCAAATTACACAGTTTACTTCCAGGAAATATCAGAAGAAATTATTCGACCTGTAAAAGTAAAGCAAATAAATCTTTGTCCCTGATTTTAATGACTGTCTTTAATAGGACTGGATAAGCGTGAGTGCCACAGGCAAGTTAGCAAAAGCCAAAAAGCATTACAGTTAATTTGTTTTGGTCCTTTAATGAGATTTCCAGGCAATAAGAAGAACATGGAGTCATATATCATCATTGTCGCATTAATTATGATAACTCAGTAAAAATATATCAAGATGACAGAAGACTGTTTACATCTCAACCTCGCGGTTTGTTTTTGCTTATGGGTTTCGAAATGAAGACCACATTTCCCAGGAATGCCACTGTATCCCATTCCACCCTCTGTTGATACGTCTGCTGTTTATCCTGGACGACGTATTTCCCTTTTTGTCATAAAACAATCCAGTCAGATTTAATCTAGTACATTGCCCTCGACTAACACGATCAAAACACATATCCATACATTTAAACACACTTAGCTTCACACTCTCTCTGGGGAACGGGAAGCATTGGGTTGGAAAAGGGAAGAAGAGAAAGATGAACCCATGATCTATAAATGTTTAACAAGTGCAGACAGAGGAGATAAGGGCTGCTAGGAGGAGAAGGAAGACAGAAAGGAAAATGGTGAGGTGGGAAAAAAAAGAAGACAATGGCAGAGGAGGCGGGTGGGGAGCAAAATGGGTGACTTGTCGAAAACGAGAGGTGGAGAACAGTCCCATAAATGAAGGAGACATCACAAAAAAGGTTAGAAAATGTACAAGGGGAGGGGAAAGAGCCAGAGATTGTGGAAAAAAAGCTGTAATTGGAGGTGCCTGGTGTTTGTCTAACACAGAGGGGCTAGTAATGATTCCATTAGCGCTTCACACCGTGAGGAAGAAAGACAGAAAAACAGAGAGAAAGGAAGGCAGGGGGAAAGGATGAGAATGACAGAGAGAGAAAAAGAAAAGCAGAAGCTTGAGAAGCCAAAGACAGAGAACACAGGACGATAACGGTGACTGTCAAAGGTGCTAAATGGTAGAAAAGAAGGAAACAAGCACACGCAAAAGGAACAAGAAGAGAGGAAGAAGAGAATTGAAGACATCCATTAAATGGCTCGCTCACTTGCGCTACAATGACAATTACAAAATGCCCTCCTGAAGCTCTCCCCCCAGCCTCACCTCTTCATCTCTTTGTGTGACGGCAAACGAGAGGGGATGATTTAAATGCATTAGCAGAGTGTGTTTTCCCTATGGAAGACCTCCAGACCTCCAGACTGTTTCAGGCCAGGAACCTTTTGTGTGGAGCTGATGCAGAGCGCTGAGAGGACCCTTTAAAAGCCTGGCTGTTGTTCTCTCAGGAACACATTAAAGTGCAACGTACTGAGTTGATGCACTTTTTTTGTTGTGTGTCCTCTCATGTCTTTTGTGAATCCGCTTGCTAAAATGAGGCTGATTATGGATGCAACCGCATTAGCTGGCTAAGTGAATTTTGACAAGGTAAGGCGATAGTATGAAAATAGAAGCATGTTCATGCAAATGCAGCACAGGCGCAAAGTTATTTAAAACAAAAGAAAGCTGATTTCCAGGGAATGAATTTTTGGCATTATTATGTTTGGCTGATACGTTTGGCTGACACTCGTGGGACAGCAAATTCTCCCGCTGTATGAGGAAATTTCATTGCTATGCAAATCCTTCCCATGATCCCACAAAAAAAAATGTTTTTCCTAATACCGAGTAGGTGGCGCAGACATCCCTGCGGGAGAGAAGCTCCAATTCACCACAAAGGAATTAAAATCTATTGAAATTGTTTATTTATTTATTTATTTTTTGTTCCCAGAATAATTACTACATTTGAGCTGAGTACAGAAACCTGGCTTTCCTTCCCACCTTGAACACAGTGGACACCTGTTTTCCCTGCATCTCCTGTGACCCTAATCTATTAGACGTGGGCCGTTTATATTTCCTGACATGTGACCTCAGACTGTCAATAAGAATCTGTCATTAACACAATTGCAGCACACACACATACGTGTGCACACAAAACCTAGACTGTTTAGACTTTAGAGTCTAAGCCAGCTTGTTAAATGCTCCTTTATTGCTCGATTTATTCTCTCTGGAGTGAGACCAGTCAAGAATCTGGCATGGAGGTCATGGAGATCCCTGAGGTCAAGCACCCTGCTGTGTCAGACTGACTTTAAATAGTTTTTAGTACCGTGACAAAGAGTTGCAATCATTTGCAACTCTCATAGTGTAATCATTTGAAAATCTGCCAGCTTGCTCACCTGTCAAACAACTCCAGCATGTACATTTACAGGACAGACATGTAGCTCAACAGTCTGCGTTTTATGATTGAGATGCAGCTCGAGTTCTGCCACAATCTGCGCACATTACCAGTCTGCAAACTGCAGAGTACAGCTTGTTCTTATTCACTTGTCTCTAAGGCCCAACTGCCAAGTTTTCTGGGCGTCTTGGCTGCTGCTTCTCCCAAACAACTGAAATTGCATTATGCGCACCGATTTCAAGTCTGCAGTGATGAATATCTACGATTCCATTTTCTTTTCGGCGAGGAAGTGAGCCCGTAGGGACAGGTGACAGCATGAGCTTAATACAGCTTGCTCACTCAAACGCATGCATGCACAGTATGTACACACAAACTCACACATACTGCACACACCATCTGGGGAGTTTTACAACTCAATAATCTGCTTCCTAAGGCATACCTTTTCCTCTCCTCCTGCAACACAACACACATCTATAAGCAGTTTCTCACACACACACTCATACTGCTCGCCTCTACTTGAGAAAGCAAAATGAGATGTTCAGCTCTGTCAGACACACACACTCACACACACACACACAAAAAAGAGGAGATGCCTTAAAGCAACTTCTACTCTTTCCTCTACAAAAGCTGTTTTTGCTGTATTGGGAGGGATCACACACACACACACACACACACACACACACACACACACACACACACACACACACACACACACACACACACACACACACACACACGCAAAGTGTCTCCCTAACCTAAATACATAGAGTCATTGTCATCCCACCTTCTGTTTCACTGCATGCAGAGGCAGACACATAGACATGTGCGCACTTTTATACACAACACCAATTCCACAAAAAGCAGGGACACTGTGCAAAATGTGAATAAAAAGAGAATTAAATAAACTGTAAGTCCTTCAAAGCTCCTCACAGTAAAGCAAAGAAACCATCAAGTTTTTAAAGTGAGACACTTCAGTGTTTTGGGAAAAATATGAGCTCATTTTGAATTTGATGGCAGCAATGTGTCTCAAAAAAGTTGGGACTGAAAGTAGCACCAAAATGGTGCAGCAAGAGTACTGACTGGAACTAGAAAGAGAGTGTATTTCTCTCAAACTGGCTTTTCTTCATTAGCTCTCAGTTAAATTTAAAATTCTTATCGTCTACACAGCCTCAAATAATCAGGGTCCATCTTATCTTAAAGACCTCATAGTACCGTATCGCCCCATTAGAGCACTTCACACCCTGCATTTAATCATTAGTTATTATTAATCCCTGTCTTCCACAGTGTCTTTGTCCTGTCTTCCTCCACTCACAGCCAATGGCAGAGGCGCCCTCCATGAGGCTGGTTCAGCTGAAGTTTTTCATTCCCTCTTTCGCCAAAGCGCTTGCTCATAGGGGGTCATCTGATTGCTGGGGTGTTCTTTGTATTATTGTATGGTCTTTACTTTACAATATAAAGCACCTTAAGGAAACTTTGTCATGATTTGCTGCTATATAATTAAAATTTACTAGATTTAAATTGAATTGAATTAATCATCAAAACATGTTAGCACAACACTTTTTCCACATTTGTCCTGTCTCTGCCTTCTCTACCACACAAATGTACAAACACACTTACATTCTGTCCCCTACATGCCTCAGGACCCCAACCCCACTCACATTGGCACATGTCCTTGTTCTCCTCGAAGCCCGGTTTGCACACACACCTCCCGATGGGAACCAGCCATCCGCCGTCTGCACTGCAGTACATCTTGGGAGGCTCAAACTCCTCAGAGGCGTTCACACACACGCCATGCACCTCAACCAGTGCCGTTTCTCCGCCCGTTATTGTGTCAGGAAACTGGGCTAAGTTTAGCACGGTGAGTGGACATTTCTTGTAGAAGACCCTCACTGAGACCAGAGCAATGCAGGCGCCCAGGTCCTGGAAGGCCAAGTAGAAACCCTTTTTATTCAAGTTATTGATGGTCCGCACCTCCGTGTTTAGCTTCATGACACGGTCGCCAACGTCCACCTGTGAACAATAGAAATATTTTCCATGTGAGTTTCAATCTTTAGCTAACTGAAAGCAACTGAAAGTGTTTTCATGCTCTCTTTGTGTGAGTATCCATACCTGTGTAAAGCTCTCATCTGCAGCAATAGTGTCAATCTTGATGTACTGACTTTCCTTGATAAACCACAGGTTTGCATTGTTGGACTCATAGTAGTACATGTTGAATGTCTGCAAAACAAACAGCATCCATCAGTGTTCAGGCTGTAGAAATCAAAGTCATCACACAAAACAGAACGACGCACAGTTAACCGAGACAGATAAAAAGTATGAGTGGGTCCATCCAATGTGAAATTTTAACAAGGCAGCCACTGTTCTGCAGCTCTACAGCTGCTTGTCTTCATATCTCAGTGCGTCTGTCTGGATTGAAAGTCAGCAACGCTGTCTGCGGCTTCATGAGAGCGCAGCTCTAAACTGTCACATTAAGCCCATTATTTATTCTGGAGATGTAGTAAGACTGAAAGGCATATAAGGGACTGACGAATTGAAATGTATACAGAACAGAGCAGCGCTATAAGAGAATGGAGGGTGGGAAAAAGATTGATGAAAAGAACAAAAAAAGCCTGGAGAATAAACTTTGATTTATTCTCCAGCTTGCTCCGTGTTATTTTTCTGCGTTTCTCTGTTTGTGTTTCTTATTCTGACTGGAAACGGTTGAAAAATAAGTTATTTTGTATTTTTTATACAAAAATATCAGAACAGGAAACAAGCAGAATGGCAAGGCCTTAAATGTGCCTTAAACGTACTTCCATTCATATAGCTCACAGCACAGCAATAAATAAACTGGAATTAATGTGTCTAATTTATAAATGATCTACTTAGTGGTCTAATTAAGTCATATCTACCAAGTCACACATTTGAGGAGTCAAAGATGATGCTGTAAATAATGCAGAGCACAGTGAAAATATTCTGCAGGACTGCAAACAAAAAACCACTCTACTTGAAATATAACTTACCCGTGTGCTATTGATCTAAAAAAGAAAAAAAAAACACTAAGGAAATGTATCCTTTTTCTTCTTGCTTTACACCAAAAATATTTCAAAGAGCAGACAGCTACACAGCAGAAGCCATGGAGCCTATCAACACTCAATGTTTTGCTTAGGACGAGTGTGCAAACGAGCAGCATAAATGCAACAGGAGGCCTTAAACACAAACACACACACACACCAGTTGCATTGACATTTGTTATCTAACTGAAAAGCCCACATGCTGATCATGTGTTTATAAAGCTTGCTTGTGTATTATGCTTGTGTGATGCAGACCTCTTTGCAGGTACCAGGGACCCCGGGTAGACTGTTACAGTCTCTTAGGGTGAATTTGATCTCAATGTGGACGCGCTGCGCTTCTTCCCGGCTGATGTGGCGCGTTCTCAGCCAGTTGTTTTGGTTGGCTTCCATGACGTTACACACCTGGTAGGTCCTCATCGGGGTATTCCTCTCATCCATGACACTGATCTCCTCCCACTGAGAATAAGAAACAGGAGGTAAATAGAGACAATTTATAATGATGTTTTTATTTGCTGGTTTAGCTTTTGAAGCGTATTTGGGATACTGCACATTAAAATCATTCCATTATTTAGCTTGGGGGCAAAGAAAGAATTAGGGTAAAAGGAGAAAGATTGCATGAAGCTGCAAAGAAGAGGGAGGGAAGAAAAAAAGAGGAAACTGTGAGATGGATCATGAGTGATGAGGGGATGGGAGAAGGAAAAGAGAAGTGATGAGGGCTGCTGAGAAGTATTTGTGTTAAAGGGGAAACCTCTTTAACTAAAACATATCAAATCAAAGAGCAAGTGAACGTGAAACTGAGTCAGCGTGACGTTCAGTAGCACAGGGCCCAGGCTGACAACAGCACCACTCCCTTTCATCGTTAGCGCGTGGACAAAGAGGATCTCAGTTACAGGCTGCTTACAGGGAAACTGGGTCTACGTTCAATGAACTGTGGTTTAGTGCAAAGCAACACCGGCCTGCAAGTTCTGTTTTCATGTCTGGGTGAATATGAGTGATGATCTGTGTCAAGATCACTGAAGGACTGTCTTTGTCTATGCTGCACGTGTTCGCAAAGTGAGTATGCTTTTCCTGAAGTGAACGGGCGATTTAACGCTTAAGAGGTGGACGTGTGTGTGAGACACGCGGAGAGAGAGAGAGAGAGAGAGAGAGAGAGAGAGAGAGAGAGAGAGAGAGAAGGAGTAGGTAGGACAGAGCTACTTTGTCTCCCATCATCTACTACCATCTGTTTCCACTTCTGACTAAGGCTGTAATTGAGAACACTTCTCGCATGAGCAGGAAAACATTTCTATCTACTCACACATAGACAAGCAACCACATGCGTATACTACTCTCAGACAGACACACAAAGAAAAAGAACATTTTTATTCCTTAAAGAAAATGAAAATAAACCAATGTGGTTTCAGTGTCTCAAGATATCTGATCCATTCAAGAGGAAGCTAACTCAATTTTCTTTGACACACACACACACATGCACACACACGCACACGCGCAGCGAAACCCACACATGCAAACTGGATAGGCTCTAGTTTGTGGCTTGGGGTGAAGAGACCACCATCTTTGTTCTGAGCTCCTGTCATCATCTTAAAGCTGAAGCCTTTAAGCTCCAGAGTGATGAGCACATGTTACTTGCACGTTCTCGTTACCCAGCCATGTTACACCATACTACAGTATTCACAAATACGCAAACCTGTGCGGAATCAAACAACAGTGGACCTAGACCACGATCCACCAATGTAAACACCAATTATCTCTGACATGTCCCAAAAGTCCAGAGAAATAAAGAAGAGACGGGCAAGGAAAGAGCAGAGTAAGCAGCAAAAATGCAAAGAGAAACTTTCAGACAAGCAAAGTCCAAGCTGAGGTTGAATTCTTGAGGTTAATCTGAAGTGACAGCCCAACAACCCGGCAAAAGCCTGACGCATTTCACCTCGAAGTCCTGAACACTAAAACAGAGCCACATAAAAACACACATTCTCACACACATTTGCGCTCACTCGCCAGCTCTCCTGTGCGCTCAGATGCTTTTAATCTCCACAGCCTCTTCTACTGTGTATGAATTGGAGCTTGAACAAAACCAGCTCTTTCTTGATCCTGACCGAACAGTACTTCAGCAGACAGAGAAATTTGAAGAAGAATAATAAGAAGAAAAAAAACAAGAGAACAAGAAGAAAAAGAAGAAGAGACAGAGGATTGTTTAAGCTGCTACAGTCAGCTGACACAAATGTCCCTGACAGCCAGTTAAGAGTTTGGAGATTATACACAGAATAAAGGACGTATTACTGGGCCCGTGCTCGACAATTTTACGAATGCAGCGGCTGAGGCTCACTGTGATCAGCTGCACTCGATTCAATTGAAAGAACAAAAACGCAAGACTAAGGGAGGAAAAAATGAAGAAAGACGGTGAGAGAGAGAGAGAGAGAGAGAGAGAGAGGAATGAATGTTGGTAAATAACAGGCACGGCTGGCAGCTAAATAGATCCATCTGTGCAGAGCGGAGACCAGTCGGACATCACAGGACGGTCACACATACCCACCCACACAAACACACAAAGCTGAGTCCCTGGGGAGGGGTGATTAAAGCATTTATGGGAATAGTCATTGAGGGATAAAAAGGGCTTTATAATGTCTTTGTTTATTTCTTTATAGACAGAGATTGGAGTGGCTGGATTGCTGCCACTTCCTGTTGAGCAACTTATTTCCCTACTTGCAAAGTCTGCTCGTTGTCACTTTTGCCGGGTGTGAGACGCAGGTGTGCTTAGGAAGTTGAGAACAACCGGGTTTTGCTAATTTGCTAATGATACGTCACACAATTGAGAGAAAATCTCCTAAAAATACAACTGGGGAAGCATTGGGATAGACTCAAGGGTTTCAGCTTTCTTATTTAATACGCAAGTGCACAAACACACATGCGCACACAAAGTTATAACTATTGCCAGGGCTTTGTTGGCTCAAATTGAAACCCTCCTCCCTGAACCTTTAATCACCTCGGCCAATCAGCGCAGAGCCAGCTTGATTGCTTTGAAGTGAAGCAGAGACGTCGACTCAGCGTTTAGGTTCAACCATTCACCGGCTTAACATAATATCTCTCCTTCTGCAATCATCTGATGGGTACACCTATGAGGACATAATTGGCCGCCAAACTCTGGAACAAGCTCTGGCTTAGCGACGGGGAGGGGAAAAAAAGAAAGACAAATGACAGGGTAGGGGATAAAAAGTTGAGAAAAAAGCGAGGGCTGGGGAGCCTCTGGGGAACCGAGAGGCAGTTGGGCCTCCCATTTTCAAACATCATTAAGACATATCTGTTTTGTGTCCCTCACTGTTTTGTGGTGACAGAAATGGGTCGCTCCACTCAGTCTCAGCCACATCCGGCCCTGCACGGCTCGGATTAAGCGTGACCCATGAAGGTCAAGTGTGATTTGGGACTAATTCAGGTAGACATTGGCCTGATATTGGTGGGAATTGCCTCTCACTGAGAATAATCCTCAGGTTTAAACCTCAAAGGTCAACTAGATAATCCCCCTGATATAAAACACAAGGCATTCTCACCACCCTTGCACATTTTCTCTCCTCTCGGAGTCACTTATCGCTCTCTATTTCTTCTTTTCTATACAAGTTAGTAAATCTTTAAGACATTAATTTTTAGACATGTGCAGAATCATCATTAACAAACAGCACTTTTGCCAGCATACCTGGCAGCCCTTGATGGTCCCTATACTGTTTTTTTTTGTTGAATGCCACCAGCTGAAAATTAAATAGATATTTTGCAGCTTTACAAATAGAGATACAGTCTGTGATTCGAATTGTGCAGAAACTGCAAGCAGTAACATCTTCTGGCAAGACATTTTTTTTGCTTTATTGGATCTTGTAAGAATAAACTTCCAGTGGAAGGCCAAACTGTGCCAGGAGCCACTGTGAAGACTTAAACAGTGCTGACGTGGTGGTTTCCCTGAGGATAGGTGGCAAGGTAAATGCATTTTTTTTACTCCAAGGACCATCACAATGAAAGAGAAAAGTAAAGATTCAGCAACTGTAAAACTTTGGCCTAAACGGTTTATAGTAGCAATTTGGCCGATAGCCTGCCTTAAAAGTTTTTCTCAACCAAACAAATTTAGAAAACTGAGCTATAAAAAACAGAAAACTGGTTAAGAAAACAAACAAAAAAGATAACAATAAAGAGCAAACATGAGTTATGTTCAAGCTCATTTGCTTAGTGCTTAAGTGGATAAGTACAAAGTGGGATGAAAAGTGATGTGGTGAGGCAGAGGCTTCAAATAAAATTACTATTATCAATTATGACAGTTTACCACAATTAAACTGTTGAATTTTGGGTGATTTATAATGGTTACACTTTGCAATCTTTCAGTTCATTCTTTGTGACACCTTCAGTTGCACTCCCTTTTGTTTGCTCTGTACCTGATTACCCTCAAAAGTCAATAAAGAATAGATTGTTTTGGCAACATCACAGCTCACTAAAGAAACTTGTGTATTTTCTTTCTTAAATTACCAGATGAAAAAGATTGATTCAGGTGGGAGATAACGTCAGCTTCATTTACCAAACGACTGCATGGGGGGGGGG
>VURO01000875.1:0-21573 GCA_015108175.1 Pelvicachromis taeniatus
GTCACAGAAGCCGGTTCACTCACCCGTTAGCTGGTCATAGGATCCGTCCAGTTCTCTGGAGTCCGACAAGCTTTGGTCACGGTTTTTCGCCTTCATATTCCCCGTGTGCGCCGTGGAACTGTGGGAAACAGCTGATGATGTGTTGGCGATTCTTGCGAAAATAAGAGTGATTTGTTTTTCGCCTTCACTGAGGATGGCTACAAGTACACTGACATTAACAAGTCATATTTTCTTCGTCATAAACAAAAAGGGAGAGCCCCGCGTGTGCCGTTAATTCGCGTGTCTGTTTCTGTGTGCGCTCTCGGCATCCAAACGCTGAGTGGACCAAGAGCGCGCCTGGTCGCTACTTTCGCTTCGGCTGGCACGCGGGCGCACACACTTGAATGTACTCACGCGCACACGCAAACAGAAAGAGAAGAGAGAATTCAGAACGATGATATTTGACTGGAGGTCTTAAAACATGTGAAAGATGGATAAAGTGTAAATATGAAAATCCAGTGAATCCAGTTTCCCCCCTTGTCCCAGCATTAGAGCCTGTTTGGCTTCATTCATGCAGCATCTCTGTGAGTTGGTCCTCTGCCTGAGTCTTTACCATTAATATCACCATCACACCCTCTTCAAATGTTCTCCAGAGCCAGGTCGGATGTGTACAGAGACATCAGCAGGAGCAACAAGGAGCTCAGCGCTGCTGCCAGGCAGAGGTTCTGACTATATCTAATCTATAAATACTCACTGGCACTAGGAAGCCTTGTGTCTATGCTTTTTCTTCATCTCTTCTTTTCCTTTCAGTGTCTTTGTCTCATTTTGCCTCACTCCTGCTTACTTACAACAGTATGACATTTGGTCACAATCTGTCAAGCAATCTGTCTTTGATGCCACAGTTTTCTACATTAAATAAGGGGTCGCACCAATAATTATCTGTATTCTTCTAACTACACATCCATTCATTTGCTTCATGCATGAACAGATGCAGAGTCATCCTGTGTCACCTACTCTGCGTTTGAGGTGATTTAGGTGTTTCTGCCACTGGCACAAAAGAGCGCTGTTAACTATAGTGACCTGGGACCCATTTGCTATTATGTTTGCTCATCCAGTCTGCTCTCAGGGGAAATCCTTTGACATGTGAATTAGAAAGGTGTTACTGAAAGGTTGTTTGCATGACTTCAGCTTCATTTGGGCTGCCTTAAGTGTTCTGTCTCCAACTGAATATAGACATTATGTGTGCATTTATCCCACGCAGTGTGCACATTGTGTCTGCAAGCAAATTGTTAGGGCATGTACCTCTGCACTTGTCTCATATGTAGTGTAATGTGACCGTTGTGTTGAGGAGTGCTGCTGATGACAGCTTGCTTCTGTAACAGAGAAGACTGTTTGGTTCTACAAATTATTTTGAGGTAAGTAAAGTCTTTGCTATAATTTATTCTTGTTGGCCTGCTCTTAAAAGTTGGTGATTTTAGTTTAGCCCTTCATTTCAGAAAGCAAATTTAAGAAAGTGTTACTGTCTTATTATGCAATTATTAAGCCATTTTTCTAATCAAAAATAAATAAAGTATTCGTAGAGTATAAAAAAGGACTACATTATTAGTTTTGTTTCCCTTTAAGGCATTCAGTCTATTTTTCAGATAGAACTGCTGGCTGACTGCTGGCACTGAAGTGAAAATCAAGTTTTTATCATCTTCGACTCAAATTTGAATAGGAATGGAGCCAAGCCCACCCCGCCTGCAGATTTAATAACGTCCATATAAACTTTGTGATCACTTCTAATCGCATTGACACAGTTTTGTGCTTTACAAGAACCAAAGTTGTGGAGAAAAACAAAAGCTAAATGAAAAAACTGGAGTATCTTATCTCGTATTGAGCTCCATGCTGTGGTTTTTATAACACATGTCAATTTCTGTGTTGTTGTGTGTTTTCAGACCAAGAGACACACGGGGTGACAGTTGCTACCTTAATAAGCACTGGAAAAATAAACATGTCTTTGGCCTTGGTATATTGAGGCAGCTTGTCTGAGCATGTCTTCATTTTGTTCCTCTAATCTTATTGTTGCTTGTCATTTTTTTTAATACATCTCCAACATCAAAAAGAGACCTTAACACTGCTTCTTTTACCTTTGTTCATTTGGTCAAAGTCGGGAGCAGCAGATTGAAAACATCTTCAAATGTGGCACACTGGCTACTCATTACCTTGCAGATGCCTGCATGGCATGGCTGTTTTTATCTGTTAGCATTTATCATTTCATTGTGAAGTACACCTGAAGGGCAACAAAACACCTTGGAAAGAGGTGAGATGAGGTCATGAAGAGTTGGATGTTCCTCCCGTTAAGCTTCATTTGAAACCTGCATGCTGCCAATAAACTGAGGGAGGCCAGCAATAACCACAAGGCCTGCTTTTTCTGTCATCTAATACCAACAAAATATTTCACAGATACGGACAATTGGATAGTGATTGGATTTCTCTGTGTGGTAAATGAAATGAGACAAGGAGAGGTGGATTCTAAATGAAGCTGAGGAGGGGTGTGCGAGAAGGGAAAGTGGGGAGATCGATTCATGGCTAGTTAGAGGGGATTTTAGCGATTCAAAGTTAAAATAAAGAAAATGGGCAAGTCACTGATGAGAAGGCTGCCTGTGACTGCAAAGTTAGCCATGTACACAGACCTAGATGTGAAAGTGCGCACGTCATAACTGTGCAGTGACCCAGAGACAACCTTGTTGTACCTCAGAACAGAATAGCAGGAACGAGGCATGATGCCAGCTGGGTAGTGAGGTCTGCTGCTGTTTTGTTAGCAAGTTGTTGTTTGCATCCACAATTTTAACACCAGAGACCATCAGGGACAAAACAACTATTCATGCTTATAATTCAAGATTATTTCCTGCTCTTCAACTATAAGGAGACAGAATTTGTCCTTTGCCATTTTTTGTGAAAGACCATTAAACCTCCATGACTCAACTCTTGGGATTATATCTACATATGCTAAAATGTACAATAATCTCCTTTAATGTCACAGCCCTATGTCAGTGTGTATGTGCAAGATAGAAAATTCAAATCCAGCCCGAATTAGCTGCTTAATCCGAGCCAACCCGTAAACCCCCAGCACCTTGTAACCAGATTCTTCACACCTCAAAGTCTCAAACAGGTTACGGACTCTGCTTGGTGTCTGTATGTAATTGATAAAAACTCAGAAGTAGGAAAGCAGAAGAGGAGAGGAAAGAAAAGGCTGTTGAGATGCACCCTCTGGCTTCCCCTGCAACCCCAAGGTCGGTCCCCTGTCCTTGGTAACTCTTTCATGAGCCAAACTGCACTGTGAATATTAATAGCAAAAACATTCTGGGATCCCCAAACAAAGATTAATGCATGTTAATCAAGAAGAAAAGGTTAATAAGAATATAACAAAAAGCAAAGTCACAAAGACTATTGGTGTTTTTTTCTATGTAAAAGCTTTACGTTTTTTCCTCAAAAACAATATTAGATATTTGGAAACATTTTGGGGAGTTTCAGTAGGATAATGGGAGAAAAAGGGTAACGATTCTTTGCCTGAACACTTCTGCAGTTCAGCACAAAAAGATAGAATAAGAAGGATCAGCTCAGAAATAGCTGTCACTGAGTATATTTCAAAGCCTGTAGCTTCTCACAGTAGAAAGAAAACCCTCCTTGTTAAGCAGCATTAAATAGAACTTCAAACATCTAAATGACACTTTCCTTCATTATTCACTGCAGCCAGCAACCTCCAGCACAGAGCTGACAGTTTGCCCTCAGTCACGCAGCCAATACTGAGTGAGTGATTGATGATGTCCAGCGAGACACACAGACACACACGCATGCATGCACGCACACACACATGCACACACACCCTCCAAATAGAAACTGAAGCACACTTGTATTTACATGAATATACACTTACACATTAAAACACAAGTTGGAAGAAAATATTAAAGTTGAATATCTTTTTTTGATATAGACTGTATGAATTGTTGAGAAGATAATGATTTAACAATGATAAAAAATAAAAACAAAATAATCAACTTTTTGAAGGATTTAAAATCACACCAGAAGTCAAAACATCACAGCTTATGACATAGTGTGGCTCAGGGAAGTTTATGACCTCTAAGCCTGTTGGGACTCACGAAAACTGGGCACAGTCCTGATAGGATGGCAGATGGTGTCCTGGGGGATCTTCTCCCAGATCTGGATCAGGTCATCAGTGAGCTACCGTATAGTCTCTGGCACTACTTTGGGATGATAAATAACGCTATAGAGGTTCTCTGTTGGATTCATGTCTGGGGAACATGAGGGTTCCCTAACACTCCCTAGTATGATGGCATTTATGATTGTGCTGTTCTGGAGGAACAAGAGTACTTGTGCAACCTGACTTTACTCTAGGTACCATCTGGTGCTACCATCAGTGACAGGATCACTACCTGAAAGCAAAACTATTCACGTTCTGGGGTGTTGCTTTGTTGTTGCCTCTCAAGTCCTCTTGTTATAATCTCCTGTTATCACGTTTGTTAGTAGTTGAAATGGATTCACAGCAGCTTTTGCTTCATAACCAGACAGATGACAGATTGAAATTTAACTGACTTTGTGTTATTCTGTTATTTATTTATAATTTTTTTTAGAGTTCCTTGACTTCTTTTAGCTGTGGGTATCAGGGACTGGGTCTGTGACCCAGCAGTTTGAGTTCATTTTGTATTTTTGATTCCTTATGTTATATTAAAATATGTTACGTTCTTAGTTAATGTTCAGTTAAAGTTTAGTCTAGTTGTGTTATCACCAATGTATCTGTGTTTGTGAGTCTTTTCCGGTCTTCTGTGTTAGTCTGTCATATGTTTCTTGTCTGCTTGTTCATGTTGTCGAGCGTGTCTTGTCATGTCTATGTCTCTCCATGTTTTCTGTTTTATTTTGAAAGTCTGTGACCTAAGTCAGTGTCGTCTGTGTTGCTTCTTTTGTCTCATTATGTCAGATTAACCCCAGCTGTGTCTCCCCAGGTGTTTCCACTTCCCTCATTACCTTTTTGTGTATTTTAGTCCTCCGTGTCCTTCTATTGTTTGATGGGTCATCTGTTTACCTTGTGTTAAGCCACGTCATGGCTCATATTTTCATGTACCTGTTCAGTTCCGTGTTCATGTCTCCCATCATAGTTTTCATAGTTTAGTAACTTCACAGTTTAGGTCTTAGTTTAGTTTTCACCTTAGTTTCTTGTTACTTCATTTTGCAATCAGCCATAATAAAGGCTTGCTTTTTGTTCAACTTTAGTCCTGTCCCTCGTGTGTCTACATTTGTGTCCGCGCTACTCAAATACAGCAGCCATTCCGGCGTTGACAGTGGGCCAAATTGTTCAAAATAATGTATATATTTTAAAATAAGATCCACAACTTCTTCTGAAGGCCTACGGGAGGTAATTAGACCTTGGCATGTGATAACAGTGATAACAGCAAAGCGAGCACCTAATCAGGAACCCCTAATTCCAATTTCATGGATTTCAAGGTGTGACGAATGTAGGGGTGTACTCGGTTTTCCATGTGATTGTTTTGTAATGTATTTAAATTATGACGTTTACTAAAAATATCACATCATTTGTCATCTGTCTGAACAAGTCACTTTTATTTATAAGAAAAGGGAATCAAATGTTTGTCCAGATATATGTATTTATTTTTATATATCATAGAAAACCTAAATACAAAAGCTGAAAACTGCAAAACTACAATAGTTTCATACATTATGCTTTTCAGACCCATAGTTATTTTTTCTAGAGAGTTTTAATAACCAGGGCAGTAGTCCCAAAACTATATACTGTCATCTAAACTTTAAAAGAGTTCCAGTTTCTCTTACTAGCTCATCCCTAGCCCTTTAGTGGTTTATTCCCACCTTAACCTTGTACTAATAGTTCATTCTGTTTTCATCAAACATGCTCTAGGCCTAATCCAAAGTGACTGTGTGCTCTCACTCTCCGCGTGTCCCCACCGTGCTCATTCCCTTCTCTCTCTGCATCTTCATCCATCCCCTCCTCTAAGCCGCTGATGTGCAATTATGCAATTCAGAAAAAGGACAAGTGTGTGACCTTCAGAAAACATGAACTGATTCCCTCTCCACGTGTAATCACACTTGACTGTAATCATTTTTATTCTGTACTATGATGATGTCTCAGTAAAAGAAGGATAGTGTAACCCCTGACCCACAGGTTAGTTTAGTGTTTCAAGGAAGGATTCACATCCTGATAGTTTCTGACAGATGTCAGCTGGGCTGCAGCTTCCGACGTCACCTTGTGCCTGAGGGATGACATCCCCTGAGACAGAGTGGCACACACATGCAGTTGTGCCATAGCTTGTCTGTCATCTCGGTAGCACAGTGTGGGTGTCTGGGAATTTATAACCAATCTCTTTACTCGCCATCTTGCTATAACGTAACCCTGCTTTTGCTTTAGGTCTAGAGCACCACAGAGACCAGCTGAATAATGTTGCATATCTTTATGTTTAGTGGCCCACAGGCAAGAAAACCAGGCGTGTATGAATTACTCATGAGTGAAAAAGTGTAAAGTGCATGCTTTTGTTCTTTTTCTTGCTGTCTTTTTCTCTAGCTCACTGTCTTCATTCATTTTTTTTCCTCACAAGTGTTTTCTGCCTTTTTTTGCAGTCTTCTCTATTCCTGCCATGTGTCCTTGTGAAGTCTGTCCCAGACACATCCTCTCTGACCAGACAGTGGAGTCATTTCTGTGAAAAAGGTAGGCAAACAGACTCACACAGCCACACACATTAAGGCTGGAGCATATTATTCAGAGGTGCCCTCTGTGATTGTTTAATCAGCAGACATTTGGTGTTTGCCCAAATCATTCGTCTTCTGTGTGCCATGTTCCTTTTTCAAAGTCATTCAAATAATTTTTAGAAGGAGATAAGTAAAAATAATAATAATAATAAATTGTGGTTTCTATTTTATAATGTAACCCTAGCATCAAAATATTTTGGTGCTAAATTGTAAAAAACCAAATTGCTAAATACATTAAATTTTGGAGAATACAGAGGAGAGGCAGCGGATATATTCAGCAATGGATGTTGATGATGGAGCTGAAAGGCAGGACTTAAAAAGGGAGGCTACAGAAAAAGTTCATGGGTGGAGTGACAGAGAGGACATGCGGAGCGTTAGTGTGACAGAAGAGGATTTAAGAGATAGGGAGAGATTGAGGCAAATGATCCAGGAGCAGCTGAAGAAGATGAAGAGGACATTATATTTTAGAGGATGTTGATAAATAGCATAATTACAAATGCATTAGGTTTCCTCAAAAAAAAAATTATGTGCTGACTGAATGCCTACTCTTCTATCTCACCATGAAATGCGATGTTCCTCAGTTACAAATGGTTAGCAGCTTTGGTTGAACATCGAGCCTTGTCTTTCTTTTCCTTTGTTACTGTCATCCCTCTCTGTGCTTTTTTAAATAATAGCCCAAAAAATTACTTCAAAATGTATTCAAGAATCACGCTGTCTGAAAAGATGCGCATGCATAGGAGCATTCACTCAGGTAAACATGTAGTTCTTGAGTTACCTGGGCTAAAAAAAAAGAAAAAAAGAAAATGGTATTAAGTGGACCAAGTGGCTGTTGTTTACATCATGAACCTCAGATTGATTTGCTTATTGAATACCTGATTGCATTGCTCTCGATTTAACCATCCAAGATGAAACACAGCTGAAATTCAAAGTTAATAGGCGTGATTGGATGCACACCATAATCACTTTATAATCACCTGGTGTTTTCTATTCGGGTGTAACAGTCAATGTTCAGAGTGATTCTACATTGTGTTTTTGTAAGAGCACTGGCTGGTTACATGTTCACCTCATAGTGTTGATGTGATACGTGTCCTTCTATTAGAGAAATGTAACCCCAGCTCATGTACTCAAGCAACAGCAGCAACCAGATACACTGGACCCACATGTCTATAAGGATGTAGTCAATCGTACAGAGAAAGAGAAAGAGGTGGGTTTAAAGTCAAGATATTGATTAGAAAGTGAATCCACAAACATCTTACCTATTCAACGTTCTTCCACAGCAATCTTATTATCACTTCCTATTTTCCTGATGTGTCATTGATCCGTTGCCTCAAATGAATTGTCTTAACATTATAAAACCCATTGATATTTTTCATCAGTGTGCCATAAGTGCAAACGGTTTTAATGTGTTGGACAAACACTCAGAATAACAAATCGCCCTGGCTTCGGTGAGGATGGCTAAATAGCCATTAGTAGGGGGGGGAAAGCCCATAAAATCATCCTCTGATAGATCGCTTGGGTGTGCTTGGCTGAAGCAGGCGCATGGGTTTTATAGGCACGAGCAGGGGAGTGGAAAAAAAGCCACTAAGGGAGATGAATGGAGAGCAAAGACCGGTGAGTAGATGCAGGATATGATGGAGAGAGCAAACAGGAAAAATGTCAATATGCCGAGCAGACAAAAGGATGGAGTCTGGCGGGCCGGAAACTCTCTACCCCAGCCTCTACCCTGAAATGCGTTGTCCCATTAATGTCGCCCAAGGGCTGTTTTCATGCAGCAGCCAAAGTTGTTGATAGTGTGGTGGAGGGGGAGCGGGTTTGCGTTCCTGCTGTTATAGCTCAGTGTCTCTGCACTTGTCTCCACAGTGAGAGACAGGAGCAGCAGGCATCTGAATTACCACTACATGGTGAGATGATTTCCTCTCTCGTGACGCTCTTAAGAGCCCCCCCTCCCTCTTTTTATCAGGATGCTCTTTACAACATTGCCGGCTCTCTTACTCATTGTCAATCTAATTACTCTGACCATCTGTAAAGTGGCTGCGTGATCAGTCTGCTATGATACTAGAGCAAAATGAAAAAGATGAATGGGAACTATGGAAATTACATTTGACTCTATAGTATATTAGATCATTCTAACTCCAGCATGAAGACTTAATGGTCAGAACAGTCTTCTAAGTCAAACCCAGCGACACAGACATTGCTCGAGTTAAGTGATTCAAATGCATCGTGTCAAATCAGCCATTGTTTAGCCCTGTGTGTGTGTGTGTGTGTGCATGTGCATGTGTGTTATCTGTTTGCATGCGCCATTTGTGAACATGCATGTGTGTCCTAGGGGTGTTGAATAAGTAATGCAGAGGCGCCTAATGAAAGATAATGTCTAGTTAATGATCTGTCAAAATGAAGTGTTTGGTTATTGAAGAAGGGATCATCTCAGGCTTTAATTTCCACCCTGTGACTCATATCGGAGGATATTACTTCTATGTACACACATATTCGTGTGTACATATAGTACACACAAACAAAAGGAGAAAAAACATAACAAATACATTTCAATGCAGAGTGCATAATGCTCAGGCTTTGCCGGCAAATGTGCGGGTTTGTTTGTGCCTATATGAGAAGTGCCGAAGCATCTCATAGACCACTTCAGCCGCCTGCGGATTAACAGAGGAGATGCAAAGAGAGCACAACAGCCAAACCACCCATAAATGGCCATCTAGCCAACAGCTATGGAGGAAGGATTAGCCTCTGCTTTATTCACTACACATAGCTGTCAGAAAGGGCCCTTACTGCTAATCTTGGCAACAGCTTTTCCTCTCAGTGGGGCCAAGCTGCTACAGAATAATTCTGATTACTTCAAGTAATGAGTGTTGATGTTGCTGTGATTTACTATAAAGAGACTGAACCGAAACAATGCACAGTCAGTCAGGCCGCGAGTGAATGGGCTCTTGAATGACAGACGAGCTAAGGGACAGTACACGTTGAAGTGGATAAACACAGATAAGGTGATGAGTGAAAACATGCACACGCAGGGAAAAGAATTGTTAATGAAGAGGTCGGACATAGGTCTGAAGGGCTATTTAATTCTGAAAAAGACCAGTAAGCAGACGAAAGACCGATGGGAATGCAAAAAAGATTGATTGAGCTCGTCTGTGTGTGGCTGGTTATATTTACAATAAACTAATTCATAAAAATGTTTTATCTCTACTTATATCAAAAAATAGTTTCAGCTGTTAAATTAGGAAAATATAAAATGAAATAAGATTCTAATGGGACGCAGGCTTCCCAGTTTAAAGAATGATGACGGAGCGACAAACAGGTAATGTTTGACATGAGCACAAACACAGCTAATAAACAACATTAGAAGACTAACCCATAGTAGATGGATTAAATTGAAGGGAGACGCAGAGGGAATTGGTTGATTGCCTCACTTGAAACATGCTTTTTCATTGAAAGCAAACAGGATGTTGCTGGATAGAAAGGACAACAACCCACAGCGTGGGGGGAAAATGATGGAAACGCAGTAACGCAGGCAAAGCACCGAACAAGATACAGTAGATTCCTTTGATTTGCTGATCAAGATAGAAGTCATGCATCTTCTAAAACTAACAGAGAAAAGGAAGTGGTAACTATATTAGGAAATGGCAGTTTTTATGTATAACAGCCAGGTACATCAGCTTGGAAAAGCTGATCTCCACGCGTAATAAGCAACAGCCTAATGAACCACTAAAATTCTACTTAACACTCGAACACAGACAAGCCACATCACATACTGTATCAGATAACTGCATGAAATATTCTCCAAAATGCACTTTAGACTTTAGAGACTTTTTCTTTGGGAGACTCACATTCATGCTTCTGAGAAACTGCAAGCTGCCATGAAATTTGGTTCATTCCCCCTTTAGATGAAATCTGGTCATCTTCTTTTTTTTGTAGCAGTTCTTTGGTGGATGACCAAAAGCCTTGTGAAGCAACAGCATTCATATTAGTCTAAGCTACACTATGTTTGCTCCACACAATGTACTATTATTATAAATGGGAAATAAATGCAGTGAATACATCAGTACCTTTAAATGTGCTACTTCTTAATTATTTAACAAGCTGAGATTGTTTTTTTGTGCTTGGATTCTCCATTTAAAAGAAAAATTGGAGCAACATCTCTAAAATCTCGTTCAGTGCTAGGCAAAAATGTATGTGTTGAATTTTTCACAACCTAATGAATGCCTGCTGTCTAAGCTTTGCTTCCTCTTGTCGTGCCTGAAACACGAACAAACTACAAACCATATTTGCTCATCACTGATTGGCTCATTCACACTGACCACTGGCCTCCTAATCAAGTGATAACCTTCTGGATTCTGTACATAAAGACTTACACTGACAGACGGGATATCAAATCAGGGCTGGCAGAGCACCTGTTTGTAGCATACTTACTGTGATGGATAAGACACACAGTGCAAGTCTGAGGGAAGCTGTCTGATCATTTTAGAGTAAAAGACATGAATTTTGTTTTCCCCTCTGGTTATTTTTCCCTGAGGCTCGACCACAAACTTGGGTATAATAAAGAATGGGAGCCACGTGTCATGGTCCTCCTGTGCTGGCTAGCTCATTTCTATGTTTTCTTTTCTCTTTATTGCTCTCTCTTTCTCTCACTATTTCTCACCAACAATCTGTCGCAGTGCTGGGGTGAGTGTGCGTGTTTGTGTGTTAATCACACCTGGTGTTTTCAGGGGCGGGTCCTCCTCTGGTTTCCCGCCCTTGTATTCTGCACACCTGGAAATAACAAACTCACTGGTTAGTAATTCCCTGCCTCCCATTCTCCTACTTAAGAGGAGAAAAGACCCTCAGTTGATACCTGATTGTTGTTTTTGCCCTGCAACTTTATTATAGCTTCTGTTCTCCACTGTGCAGAAACCTGGAGGTGGGAAACTGTGAGCTGCAGAGAGAGAGAAACCTGTGGATGTGTCTGTCGGAGCCCTGGCCCCCGCTAACTGTAATCTTCTTTGTCTTAAGCCTCGCAACTTTATTTATTGTGTGGAACTTTTTTTTGTCTCATGAATGCAGCTTTTTTTTCTCTTGGAGATTTATTTATGCCGATGTTTTCTGATTTCAGCCTGCTTCACATTTAATCATTATTCTTTAAATGACACAGCTCAAAATTTTGCTGTGCTCTATTGATTTACAGACGAGTATGCACTGTAATCAATGTGCTTTGCTATCCATAAAGGCTCCATCTCTGTGTGTCGTCCCACTTAAGATTGGCATTTTACTTTGTGTGGTCAATAATATTATAAACTAGTGGCGTGTCATCACGTTAATTTATGGAGACTGTGTCCCTCATCGACACCAGAGAATTTAAATGGATTCCCTATCTACTGCAGTGCAACCCAACTTCTGCCCCAAGGCTTCCATCTGTCCTTAAATGCCACCACACTGTCTGTGTGTGGGCTTGTAATGACCTAGCAGTAAAGAATGCACACGGGATATATGTGACACCACTGGCAAAGCAGAGGAGCCATTTCATTGCATCTCACTGACTCTCACAAATCATTTGCAGGCTGAAGAGCTGCCATCAAAAGATTTCTTAAAACAAATTTCATGTAAGTTGAGATCAGTCACTATTTTAATGATCTAACATTTCTTAAACTGAACTAAATCTACAAGGCTTCCACTGATCCTGGGTATTTTCTTTTGTTATTTCTAGTCTTAAACAAAATCCAGTCAGACGCTCAGATGATCAGCATTCAGCTCAGCACCCTCCTGTACCTGTTGTGAGGGGAGCGGTGCAAGAGCCAAGCTGGCTCAGGCTTCCTGCTGTTTCCTCCCACAGGGCAGAGTTATCATCAAACAGGGACGCTTCACTGGAGTTCGCCCGATCTCTGTCACCTAACCACTAGCTTATGGCCACACAGACTGAAGATTAGGAGACAGATCTTTATGGAAGTCTTTCCCATGTAGTGTTAATCAAAACACAGGAACACAAGAAAAGCTAGCCCCAAATATACCCTCTATAT
This sequence comes from Pelvicachromis taeniatus, assembly GCA_015108175.1. Lineage (NCBI taxonomy): Eukaryota > Metazoa > Chordata > Actinopteri > Cichliformes > Cichlidae > Pelvicachromis > Pelvicachromis taeniatus. The sequence goes on from VURO01000875.1 coordinate 12,759, forward strand.
TAATGCTGTTGCTGATTTCTTTGTTGTGAACACACACAGCTCGGTTCATATAATTTTGTTATTTCCGTTGGTTATTTGATGAATATTGCCTTAAACTGTTGTCTTTCAATTTGAGGGACTGGATTAAAAAAAAATCTAATTTATTTTCAATATTAAACAGGTCTCTATTTTTAAGGGTTCAAAAATTAGATGATATTTTTTTATTCTTTTTCTAAGAATTATTTGCACACAATGTGGCGAACATGTACTGCAATTATCTTGTTTCTTCATGAGTCTCTCTATTTTAGATTTGCCGACAGCGAGATAATCAGGGTGAAATCAGGTGAATGACTCACTCCACTTCTTTCTTTCTTTAGTGGTGTGATCATTGTCCGGCTAAACTTTGAAAACTGGAGAATGAATGTTGTTGTATTTGATGAATATGAGCACAAAGTACAGGTCTGTAAACTTTATAATTTATAAAATTTTGCCTTTGTTTGCCAATTAACACCAATTATCCAGGCAACGGATGATCACCTCATCAAGCTGACACCACAGTGTCTTATAGATGATTTTGCACATTTATGATTTGGATCATTTTTATGTCATTTCAAACGTCATCTTGATTTTTTTTCTTTCCCATTCATTTAGTACAGGCTAATCATTGTATCATGTGTCCAGACAGGAACTGATGCCAGTTCTGAGCCCCTTCTTGTTTGTGGTGGTTATGGATAAGTTCGCAGATGAAGTTTTTAAGCATTAGCTAACTTTTTGGTTAATGCTTACTGAATTGCCCAGGCATCTGGGTTGGTCAGTTGCAATGCTCATCCTGGACCAGGATTGTGATGATGACATAAGAACAACACGAACACCAAAATATCAAAACATGTATCTGAGGAAGCTCAGGTTGAGCGCTTTGGAGATGGAGTTAGGATGTTACAGACAGGGTGAGATGGCGACAGATGATCCACTGTGGCAACTCCTAAAGGAACCAGTGTGTGTGTGCGTGCGTGCACGTGCGTGTGTGTGTTTTACTTACCTGAATATTGTGACAGTTTTAATCTTTACCATGGAAAAGATCCTAAGATTATTAAACACTGTTGTCTTCTGTGTATGTGTGGGCCGTTTATGTTGCCAAACATTTTTCTCAGAATCTACCAAACTATTGATTCTGGACTGTGAAGGTTCTCAGTCATCCAGGTCATTGTAGTCTATATTAGACTATTGATTTTGGACACTTCTGTCTCTCCTGCTCTGCCTCTCTTAGATGTTTTTTTGTGTATGTTTTTTCCAGCTTGTTTCGCTTGCACTGAGGACACCTTTGACCAGGTGTTGTGGTTTCACAGCAACAACTTCCCAATGCAAATGCCACCTTAGGAATCATTTCCAGATCTTCTACCTGCTTTATTTATAAAGCAATAACATCAACAGTCTACACTGGTTTTACCCGTGTAGCTCTACATGTTAAGTTTAAGATAGTAGAGAAAAAATATAAATCTTGTGCCCTACAGAAAGTTAAAGCTGCTGCAAATTTAACTTAACTTTTAGACAGTTGCTACTTTCAATAGATCTTTTATTCCATAGCAGAATTTCTTATTTAGCATTTAACAATGACTTTGTTTTGGTTCAAGTTTCCCTGTAAGCCATGACGTTCATTAGCATCCTTTAAGTCTGCTGTCATTAGTTGCATGAAATTAGCCATAGCTGGTCCTTTAATGAAGCACCAGTGTGTCTCTAAAGCCTGTATTCTTTACTATCTCTGTATTTAGTGTTTCTAACACAGATAGTGACAGTTTGTACCCAGCAGACAATAAGAAGATGTCACACAGTATCAGAGGTAGTGTCTGTCCCACAATCAGATACACACTGTCAGTTGTTTATCTGCTGCTTGGTTGATGTGATAAACAGCCTCACACACAGATGGCAAAATCAATCATGAAAATCTCTAGATACACACACACACACACGTATATGTATATAAGCCCATTATTTATGTGTGCATATATAATTTTGCTCTTAGCGTAAACAAACATTATTTCGACTAACATCAGACTAATGATACAGTACTTTAGACAGTACATGCAAACATAAGCATTCTAAAATACACAGTAATGAGAGTCAGATGCATTATTACCCAGGGCAGCCATTAGGCAGAGATTTGTGGGAACACTGTTGTGACGAGGGGCGTTCTTCACAATCAATACACCAATTCCACCATACTCCTCATTACGTCTGATTTGAGGAGCTGAGGTCGTTTGTTCTCATAGATGCAGATAAACAAATAAAACCCCTGCACAATAATGTCCAAGCCAAAGATATAGCTAAAGAGACCAATTAAATATCCTTGTTTATTTATTTATTTTAAACAGTGTAGAAATGCAATTCTAATTCAGTCCACAATAGTGGTATATACATCTACTACATCATAACCCTGTGAGCAGACTGTAAAGAAAACTGGGACACTTAATAAATCTAAAGGAAGTAAATATATTGAAAATAAATTAAACAATTCAAAAAGCAATGAGACAAAATTGTGCACAGCACAAGGCAATTTTTCCAGTGGAGGCATTTCATGAAGACATTTCCTCTCCTCTTTTCTTTTGTTTTTGGTGGTTGGATGTATATAAAGGGAAACTTAAAAAAATATGAAAGATCTAAGAAACTACCAACTTCATGACTTGAATTTAAACATGTCTTGAAGGATCCATAGGCTCAACGAGAAGAAGAAAACACAAACAGGAAGAAAAACGAAATAAGGATGGCTAGCAGGGGTGAGGAAGAAAGAGAAAGTGAGAGAGCACGCAAAAGCAACAGTAGTGGTGTGATAAGGGAGTAAGCAGAGCTCAAGGCTTGAGATGACAGGTAATCACTCACACACAATATGTTCTGACAGCACAAGAAACAAGTCAGAAAAGATCCCCCACGCAAACAAGCAGTACCACTCAAAGTGACACATGTATGCAGGCATTCCCACACAGAACAGTCCTCATCGATTGTAAATCAGAGACCGGCAATATCAGACAAAAAGAAACACCAACGTTCTCCTTACAAGTTAATTGTTGAAACTCAGAGGATCCCAAGCGTTTAAATTGTCTGTTAATGTACAGTATTTTATGGTTTGCTGGTTCTATTTTAAGTAGATACTGATGCGTCAGGTTCACGCGATAAAAGATTCGAAGCGAGCCAGGCAGAGTATCAGGATACACATAATTACAGTTAGGCAGGGCTTTCACTTGGTACAAATAGGCAGCGAGTGTGTCTACTTATTGTCTTTGCATAGCACAGAGCCAACAAATCCAGAGTGTGCTCAGTGCCCTAGGCAGAGAAGCAGATGTGCCATCCGCAAGATGAATCTACTCCACAAATAAATCAGACCTTCATCGAGTTTTCTCTGGAGGATTAGATTTGCTAGGGCACACCTGCGTTCTTACACATAAAGACACGTACAGTAGCTACAATACAGTATTTAACTAACAAACACTCATTTAGTGGCCAAAAACACACATGCAGACATGCAATCAAACGTTCAAGTACATGCACCCGCACATGCACGGACACAAAGGTGCAGACATTACATAACACAGACTCCCCTTCTAATCCCAGGGTGGCTGGAGTTCCTCATTCTCCACCTCAGCAGAGAAAAGTGATAAGGGAAAGAAAGGCTTCAGTGGATGAAATTCTCTTATCTAGTGTGAAATCTCTCAGAAAAGTGTGTAGATGAGTCACCCTCTGTGCCCATGAGCAATGCACCGCTACATCCACGCTTGAAGTGATGCTGAAGGTCAAACTTTAACAATGTGAAACACAAACCTGGCTGGAACTAACAGATATGTATCTAACAGTATGAGCTGGTGGCACAGATGGAAGATTAAGTGGTTAAGTTCCGGACGGAGCTTAACCTGGAAAAGACTAGGAACTCCAGAACACATCCTTAATTTACTTTTGTTTGAGTACAATACCCCTGGAAGATAGCATTTAGGAGATTACATTTCAAAATGTAGACTTAATAGTGATTAATTCCTTCAAACCTAAAAATAGGTTGTTTGAAAGCAGACCGGGCTACAGCACATACATACAGTATGTGTTTTTGATGGAGCGCTTTCAGCAATATGAAATATTGTATAACCTAAAAAAAAAAAAACTAAACTGTGAAATTGGGAGAGGAGACAGGCTGCAAACAGGCTGCAAACAGGCTGCAAACAGACGAACTGACAAACGGCTGCCGAGAGAAACTTGCTGACTAACAGAGCACAGCTGAAACTAATCAGGGGCAGAAAGCACAGCCATAAAGGCGACAATTAAAACAACAAAAGGTGTACAAGTTAAAAATGACCAAACCACACGACCGCTGAGAGAACAGAAGAACATATACAAAACAAACCCCTTTAAATGTAATACTTCCTAACAACAGAATATTATTCTTTGGTTCAGAGTGGAAAAGGATCAACCTCTTTCCACCTATAGTACTGTGCAAAAGTCTGTAGCCACCCCTCAGTTTTTTATGTTTTGCATCCAACGAGCAAGACTTTGCTGAGGGGTTTAATTTAGCCATCTTTCCCCTTTATTCAATAGTGGAGCAGTGAAGGTAGACAGAAAAGTGGGCAGAGAGAGAAAATGAAGACACAAGGTGAAGGGTCAGACACAAACACGTGCTGCTGCACTTCTGCAATTTGTTATAAGGTCACCTTCTTTCATACTGAGCTAAAATGGCACTTTTCTTACAACTTTCGATCTTAAGTAGTCGTTCTCTGGACCTTCTGAAGGTGTTTCAAAGTTTTCCTTTGGACATTTGTCACTTTTGCACTCATTTTCAGTCCGGTCCTTGTATCTGACTTTTTCAAAGAAATTTTCTATTTGACCCATGAATTATTCAAAAAAGAAAAGGCCCCTAACTCGAGGGATGAACCAATGTTGTGTCTACACGTACGAGAAAAATGACTAAAGAACCAATTTTAAATTGAAAACTTTACATTTTTCAAGTACTTTATATGGTTAATATTTATTTATTTGATTTGATTTTAATTCATAGTTTGATGGGCATAAAATAGTTTTTTTGATCCAACATGTTGATTTCCAAAAAACTTGCATTGGGCAAACAAAGAAGTGATGGACCTAAAAGCTATCTGCAGGAGATTAATAGTATCTGAAAGTCATGTCCTTAAGAAATGGGGAAAAGACCTGACACAGGACATGAGAGCTATCTATCTCTTCAGTTGATCCAACCACTGTTCAGTGCAGCCTCATCAGAAATGGTTTCAGTGGAAGGGTGGCTGTCAAGAAGCCACCCTTCCACTGATTGTGATCCACCATGCAATACCATCTGGAAAGCGTCTGATAGGCAGTATCAGATCAGCAGTTACAGTATAGCAAGATAGAAAAACACACTGTGGGACACTTATCAGTCATGGATTGGCCACCTCGACACCTGGATCACAATATTATTGAAGCGATGTAGGATCGTCTTGACAGATAACAGAACAAAAGGCAGCCAACGAAGCCAAGAAGAGCTTTGAATGTCCTTCAAGAAGCCTGGAGAACTATTCCTGAAGACTACTTCAAGAAATTACAAGAACGCTTATCTAAGAGAGTTCAGCCTGTGTTGAAGGATAAGGGTGATCTTGTAAAATATTGCCTTTCAAGATTATTAAAACTGCACAAACTCAGTTTTTGCCTTTTATACTTTCCATTTGTATTTGCACGTGTTTCAACAGCTTGTTGCACTAATTTCCCTGTGGTGGTGGGGTCTTTGGCTCCGGTGCAGGGGAGGGGTGGTGTAGCAAGCTCGCGAGGCAGTGCCAGAGAGGCTGATGGGGCAGCTGCACCTCGTTATGTAATCATGACTCTCTCTTTTTCCAGTGACGCCGGGACCCAGGGAGGTGTGTGTGGTGTTGGCTGGGAGCTGTCCTGCTACAGCCACTACGAAGGTGCAGAAACGGTGTTCATTACCAATAAACATCATTGCAAATTACATCAGGGTGTCAAGGGCCGTGACTGGGGTTACATTCCCATTTTCCTAACAAAATTTAAAGAAATGAGAAGTGGGTCAAGACTTTTGCACAGTGCTGTATGAATTGAGTTTTTATTTTTCAGTTTTGCCACACATCTACAGCTTCCCCACTGACTGGAGTATCAAGAGTAAAGTGTGTATTTATATCAGTTCTAAATGTTCATAAATCCTGCCCACTGTCTCATCCCTATGCATCTCTTATTCAGTAGCTCCACACACCCTCCATCCCTTTTAACTCCTGATAGGCATAGTAACCCTTTAACACTTTAGCGCTTACCTAGCCATTAGTAATACTGTTACTAACACAGGAAAATGAAGATGTGTTCAAATATCTCTTATGATCGATCAAACTAAAGTGTCACACAAAAAAGGCACAAAAATCTATTGTTAGATTGTAAACAATGAGTTGTAGGAGTAGTGTTTAATTATAGCAGAGCTAACAATGCAGCAATGGTGCTTTTCATGCAGTTTATATTTAGTTCACTAGCTACAATGAATCAGAAACCTCATAAGTATTCTGGCTGCTGCATTCAGTCAATAATGAGGAACTCGTGGAGAAAAAAAAGTGCTTTATTTAGGAGTCTTTGATGTGTGCAGCCAGTTCAGACAGTAAGGTGTAGTTTCAAAATAAACCTAATGACTGCTAACATCCGTCATTTCTTTGAGATATCTAAAGCCACAAGTTTTAAATGAAATGTCCAAGTTTAGCTTTATTCTTTGTCATTGAAACTCTCCAAAGTCCTCCTGGGCTACAATTTAATTTCCACAACAAAATGCATTAAGAGCGAAACTAAACTAATTAAAGTAAGAAAGACACCAAGCAAGAGTGTATTAGAGCATGATACAAATGGTGCACAGCTGCAAAAATAGAAAAGTAAAGCAAGTCCTCGAGATTGAGTTAGTTTCATCAAAAGCTGGACAGCATTCCCTTTGGCGGTGACCCTGGGTCTGGCGTTGATAGACAAGGGAGAAGAAAAGAATAGGTCTGAGCAAATGAAATAGAATGGGGATACAATACACGAAGCAGGAGGGTAAAGAGAGAGAATGGAAAGCGGGAATTTAAGGTAAAAGAGTATGTCAGGAGGCATGAGCAGGTGGAAGTTGAGGTTAAAAATGAATGGCACACAAAAGAAAAGGAGAAGATAAGAAAGAGGCAGCAGAGCCTTCCTGATATATTTCCAGGAGGAAGTGAGTGGAACAAGATTAAATATTTGCCTTGAGTTTATTTTATACACAAGTTTGGTATCAATTTGCAGTCAACATCATTCGTTATGCGCTCAAGTTGATCTGTATTATTTTTAAGAAAAAAATACACCCCAAGCAAGAAAAGCGGAGAATTATATATTTCGATCCATAATGGAAAGATGAGTAGGCACCATATATTGCTATATTTATTTTCCCTGACTTCCACTGTGATTTTCTTAGACGCATATAGAAGACGAGATTAATTATGTTGCGACATAACACCTTGCACACCTGCTCTGCAGTAAACAGCAGACTTCTTCATAAAGAAATACAACAGATTTTTTTCACTCGTGGTATCAAGAAATGTGAGTTTTGTTTAGTTACCAACACACAACCAAAAATTAACAAGCAATTAACACCAAAATACAAACAAACCAAAATTTAAGACCAATCCAAAGTCATTAGAAGTGTTCAGTCCAACAAGCCTCACCTCAGAGTTCCTGTACCTTTGATAAGTATTGCACTCCAGGTGGTGATTATTGAAGGGATGAAATTATTTAGCTGAAATGTAATTTAGACTCTGCTGTAGTTAAAATGCACATCCCGCTCCCATACTCCCTGGGGAAATTTCCTGTAGTGGAAACGTGGTTTAAGCTACACAAAGCCCAAATCAGTCTCCAAAAACCAAAGCCACCCTGAAGTGGAAGTCCACTATCCTTTTGACATCAACAGTTCTCCTCTCACTCCCTCTTATCCCTTGTTCCTGTCCTCCCCCTCTGGGAAGCCCACCGACTTGAGGCATTACAACCCCCCACCTTGATAAACGAGCTGTGGGAGGGGAAATCTACAGTTGTGCGGAGCAGAGGAAAGTATTATACATGGAGAGAATGGGGTTATGGATAAGGAAGAGTGAAAATGAGAGTAACAGAGAAGAGATAGATGCTGCTTTCACAGATTAAAGTGGTGGCTGGTCACTGGCCTGTGAAATACAGACAGTGGAATAGCTGTGGGTTTTTTTGAAGCAGCTGCTCCGCTAGCCCAGATCTCCCCTGGTATAGACAATCCTCTTGTCTCGTACGGACTGTAGTTCCAAAGGATCTGTCCCTCCTAATTCCTTTGTAAATCTGAGAGTTGTGAGCAAAAAAAGGGTTTTGAGGGTAATTTCCTAACGAGGGAAATGTGGGGGGCATCTTCCATCTGTCCTGCTGACTATATGTCTCAATATTGCCATTACTTTTTTTTTTTTTACATCAGTGGAACAGCATTGCAGTGCTGTCACGTTTAATGTCAATGCTGAAGGGGTGGAAGAGCTATCTCTTGCCTAAGATCTTTCTTGCCTCATACAGAAAAGCACTGCATTTCAAACAACATTGCTGGACTAGACGGTAAGGATGTTATTATTCTTTCATATCAGTCAGTTTTCTTTCTTGCTAACTAAAGTAGAACTAAAGGAGCTGCTAAATTAGTTCAGTGACATCTTGATCAGATTCAAAGACATCTCACAGCACTCCCATGAGCTACAAGAGACTTTTGTAAGAATTGGAGCTAAAATGCTTTTGCATGTAACAGTGAAATCATTTAAACTGGATTTTCAGCCCCCCCCCCCCCCCCCCACCCACCACCCCCCCACACCACCCTAAAACA
>VURO01000875.1:21593-37188 GCA_015108175.1 Pelvicachromis taeniatus
GAGCTACAAGAGACTTTTGTAAGAATTGGAGCTAAAATGCTTTTGCATGTAACAGTGAAATCATTTAAACTGGATTTTCAGCCCCCCCCCCCCCTCACATCTCTAGACCCCCTTGAGAGTTACAATGGCATGTGGTAGATGCACAGGGGCAAGCGGTAGAGCCATTTACACATGGCATTTACTCAATAAACGTGCTCGCCTTTGGATAATGCATACTCACAGATTTTTCTGGCAAAAGGGAACTAATTTATCAGAATTCTTTAGAGCACAATGGTAGAATATTTTGCTGTTTATCTGGCTATACTCATTATATGAGAAGTCAGATTGGTCCAAATGTTGGAAGACTCCTTATTGAGATGACGCGAGAACAGGAAGCACATTTTTGCTAGCTCTGTTGGGAAACTTTCTCTGTGGATCCACACAGAATGGAGTCTTTGTCATGGAAGCTTTTCTCTTATATAAGAGAAACATGGAATACAATAGCTATAACCCAATTTCTCTGACAGCACTTTTCACACATTCTTTTTTGAGGTCAGCGTCCATGACAGCTTGAGTCTTGGCTGTTTCTCAATAGTTTATTTCTGCAGTAAAAACGCTGAGAAAAGCTACAAAGATGTCTTCAGTCATCCTGAGTTTATGTCTTCTGTGGCAGCAAAGCACAGAACATGAGCTTCTTGGTAACCAAAACAGTTTTAGTGCCAGCTAATTCACAGTATAAACACACTATAAATGCACCTGAGGATCACCAACAGTACAATGTAAACATGGTGCTCAGTGATAGCATTAAAAGAAGTTGTGGGTCTGAATACAGGTGTGTATACAACCCTAATTCCAAAAAAAATTGGGACACTATGTGAGATAAATACAGAATTTGAGGATTTACAATTCCCACAAACCCTTATTTTAGTCACAATAGACGATAGAGAGCATATCAAATGTTTAAAGAGATTTTACTATTTATTGAAAAACATTAGTTCATTTTAAAACTTTTTTCTTAAGTTGATGCCATCAAATTAAAAGTAGGTTAAAATATGGGTTTATGAAATTTGCAAAACATCACATTTTGTTTTTATTTACATTTAAATACACAGCATCCTAATTTTTTTGGTTATTGGAGTTAACACAAATTAACCAGTGACAGGCTTTTTAAAAATCAAAGTGTTATATGTGGGCTGCTAGAGTACTTCATTGTAACTCTGATTTAAATGCTTTAGTTGAGTGCTTTCATTCTGCCCTCTCGTGCCCGAAGCAAGTGTGAACAGGCTACAATATGAGTTGGTATTGATTGCTCCCAAAAAAAAAAAAAAGGAAATCACTCAGGTGGGAGGTTTTTAATAGTTTTTCCTCTATCAGATTGGACATTGGAAAGTGCTGTGTATATACTGTATTTGCCTCATTGCATTGGCCTGGCATGACTGTGTGTCAGCAGAGTAAGAAATAAAAATGTGATATGCCCGAGAAGAAAATCTTGAATGAGAGATTTTACGTACTTTGCTGAGGGACTGCACTGTGCACCTTGCAATGTCACCATAGACCTCAAACTTATGTAGTAAGCAAACATCAACCTCTGTTTTAAAGTGACACAAATTTTCCATTGAGGAACTTTACTAATGAAGAGAGCAAGAGCCTCCATCAATGACTGAGTGGTTTTCAAATGAAGAAGCCAGTTTCTTAGCCCAGAGGCAGCATGTCTGGTGAGGAGTAAGACCAGGTGCATGCTTGTCATTTCTTTTTCAACACTTTTGGGAATGAAGTGGTTCCCCAGAGCTGTTATTGCAGTCTGCTTGTTCTGAGATGTGTGAGGTAAAAAAAAAAAAAAGTTGTGGTGGATACCAGCATAAGCCAACACAGAGCACAGGTGCTAGGATACACTAGGAAAATCTTCACTAAACATCTGGATCACTCACCAAATTTGCCTGCCTGCAACTTCATGCACTTCACAAAAATGAAAATGGAGTTGAAGGGTCAGCTAGACAAAATCCAACTTGCATGGCAGGTGAGCGAGTACCTCTGGAGCACACATACAGAGATTAATCAATAACAACTACCATGCAAAAGGGTGAAATCCTTTATTATTAGCACTCAGTGTGAATCTTCACTCTACTTCCATTGTCCAGGTCAGAATACTTCTGTTACAGACACGTGATCTTTGCTTTGTTTGCTTTCTCTTCTATGTAATTTCCTTTAAAATTTGATGTGTGGAAAAAATAAAAGAAAGGAAAGAAAGCATCATTGATTTCCTTTACCTTCATCTGCACACTAAAAGAAATGAACTAAAAGTTAAAGAAAGACAGTTCTGACGGAATAAGAGAGTGCTTTTGAAGATGAGGTGAGCGAGGATAAGACAGAACAACAAAAGTCGTATAAAGAAGAAAAAGGGGGACATGAAGAAAATCTGACAAAAGCTCATTCTTCCCATCGTATCTCAGCGCAAATACAGCACAAAAACAAAGAGAGCAGCAGCAAACCTTTTTTAGTCTGTTATCGTAGGGAAGAGAAAATTAGACACAAAGTAATCTCAGTGAACCTTTATCTTACTTTGCTACAGAGAGGAGTCTCCAAAAAGGAAGTAAGCCTCAGCTTCCTGACTCAATGTAAAGGATGAGAGAATGTCATCTGTGTGACGCAGTAATCATCTCTAATTACTGCTGCCAAAGCTCAAATCCCTGCTATCACAGTCAGGCTTAGCTATACTTATCACATTCTCTGCTAATTGGATCAGTTTGATTGAACGCGAAAGGGTTATCATTTGAATTTATCATTTGACATTGAACATGCAGAGTTTGGAAACTTTTACGTGCATTTATATAAAGCCACAGTATACATGAGGAAAATTAACAAGGAAATTAATACAGCATTACTGGATAGTAAAGAAAAGTACACCCTCCATCATTTCTAAAGATTTTGCTTATCAGGACATAATAAAAATGATCTGATTCTTAGCTGGTAAAATCCAGTGAACATAATCCAAGTGCTAACACAACGCAAAGCAGGAAAAACATCAGCACTGATCTCAGAGAAACAGTTGTTGCTGCCCATCAATCTGGGAAGGGCAATAAGGCCATTTCCAAACAAACTGAAGTTTGTCATTCTGCAGTTGGAAATATAATTCACAAGTGGAAAACACTGAAGATGGTTGCCACCTTCCCATGAGTGGATATCCCAAAAAACTCACCCCAATTTCAGACCGTGAAATTGCCAAAATTTCAAGAGTTACATTTCCGATTCTGCAGGTGTCGGCTAGTTTATTAATTATTCATGAGAGTACAATTTAGAAATAGACTGAATCAGTATGGCTTGTTTCTCTGCACAGTGGCATGTTTGAAAGAAAAAATCAACAAAAACATTAACTGTCAAGCACGGTGGAGGAGGGGTGATGATTTGGGCTTTGTTTACAGGATGTGGTCACCTAATAGTTATTCAGTTGACCATAAAGTCCTCTTTATTATTCTAGTGTCAAATATGAGGACAGCTAAACCCTGGCTGAACCTGTGTCATATAATGAGACAACAATCCCAAATACATCAGCAGATTTATAACAGAAAAAGAAAAGAATCAAGCTGCTGCGATGGTCCAAAGTCCAGACCTCAACCTGAATGAACCTGAACGCTGCAAGTTTGTAAAGAAGAGTGGGACAAAATTCCTCCAAAATAATGTGAGAGACTGATAATGTCTTTTAAGTACTTCAAGTTAGTTTAACTTTTAGTTATGGCTACAAAAGGTTGTTTAGCAAGCGACTGACTCATAGACACTTTTAGATTCACAACCGTATCTAGTTTTAGATGCAGGCTTACATGCCTTAGAGATGAGAATAAAAATCTGTACAAATTCTTCTAAAACTTAAAAACAAATATTTATGCAGTTTTACTTCCAAACTGAATTTTTAAATAACTAATCTGAGCTTGCATTATAGTTTAAGTTATCATGAAAGATCTAAAGATCCACGGCCTTGTGTATGCAATACTACACAGCTTTCATACTGTGAAGAATGATGCAAAATGTTTTTAAAAATTGTTAAAACAGAAAACAAAAGACTCTAAAATGTGTTCATTTGTAATCAGAATCTGTAACAGATAAGACTGACTGGGAGTCAGGCAGTCAGCTCAGAGACCCATGCACTGGTCCAAATGAAAAGGTGTGAAATCAAAGTGGATGTGAAAAAGCGAGTTACTGCTGCTATGGGTGGGAGCAGAAGAAAAACTGGAGCTGAAGCAATATAGCAAAATGGGGCTACAGTTGTAGGAGAAACTCTCCTATCTAGCATCCTCCCAGCATGAGAGGGTAACACAAATAATTATTGTATATTAACTAAAATGTCGCAGCTGACAACAGTTACACCATGTCAAGAACAGATTTATGAACAACGACCAGGCTGGACGCACTGAGTTACACAATATATTGCGAATTTATGCCACAGATTGTAATCTAGAAACTGGGGGTTCGTGTGCAAGACCTAACTACACTACAGTCTAACCAGAGTCAGTCCAATCATTCACTGGAATTTGTGGCTTTATTGATGAGAGGCAGCAACTGAGACAGAATCACAGTGAAACAGTGAAGAATGTGAAGGCTATCTATAGAATATATGGGAAAATGAACGGTACTTTTGATGACATAAGCAACCTATTAAAAGGACTAGTTAAAAATACATGTTAAGTCTGAGCTTTGTGTATCACATGCAGATGGTACTGTATAGTTGATGCTTGGGTAAATACAAGACTTATGCACTGCTCTGCTCCTTTTAGTCATGGATGTCTGGGCACCACAGCAGCTCTACGGTCTGACATGCCTTAACATTTCTGTGTCACATACCAAGAAAAAACTGCCCACTTTCTTGGTTTGGCACAGTGAGTAAGGCATGTAATTTGTGAGAAATTAGTTTCACTCGGTTTTCATTGTGCTCAGTAATCCAAGCAATGGAAGATGGAGAAAAATAATTTTCCTCCAGCGTTCCAAGAGCTATCAACTGAAAATAATGATGCCAGCGGGGTTTTGGCCTTTCTGATATTAGTCATTATCCACATAAACCCCATGTTTGCCACAGTTTTGTCACATTAAAATGATACCTAGAAGCTGAAACACTATAAAATTGTGTCCTCAAGAGTTGAGTGATTGAAATACCATGCATTGAATTTATCAAATGTTTTGACCTCCTGACAGCTGTCTTTCAGAATATCCTACAACATATTGCTCAACTTCTTAAAAAATGTGTTCTCTGCAAACAAATCAAAGAAGGCCTTTTAAATTATGTATATGTTTTACAGCATATGAGAGCTTGCCTGGAAAGGTGTCGAACCTACAGATTCTGTTGAATGAAAATAGAAACCTTGTAGCCACAGTCACTGTAGAAGCATCAATATTTAAACTTTTTGCATGCACTTCATGCAAAATGAACGACTCAGAATATTTGAAAAACGCATAAGCATGTAATGGGTCCCCCCCCAAACAGCTATTTTTTTTCCCATTCATTTTACTCATTGAAGGAGGAGGAGGCAATCTTATGTTATTTTTAACTGTACAACAAACTCTTCTGCAACATTTTCTCTTCATTCACTCTCTCTTTCTTCTTACAGGCTCTAATTTGGGGTTGTGAGTATATATCTGAATTTGTGCAGAATTTAAGTGGTTATCCTGTAAGCCTTAAACACATCCTATAAACATCTACAGGAGCTCTTAAGCAAATATAATGTAAAATACACACAAAAATTCAGCTGAACTGATGGCGGGTTCCTTACTTCTCTCTTACCACAGTTCTTATTTAACTTAGCCTGACAAGACCTCCTCCCACAGCATTTACTCAGCTTTGGACTCACTCTGGAAGGACATGAAAGTTTAAAATAGAGTGCTGTTAGTTAGAGAGAGAGAGAGAGAGAGAGAGAGAGAGAGAGAGAGAGAGAGAGAGAGAGAGTGAGCAAGGAGCTTGTGCAGCTTCATTTCTCCAAGAGAACAAAATTATGAATAGCTGTATTTTTTGGTGATGAGTGCTTTCATCTTAAGGGTCTGACGTCTCACTTCCATTTAAGAAATAACATGGGGACAATACACGTCATTTTAAGGTCTTTCCTATAGCTTTGTTCATGTGGCACCAAACTGAGCTCAAAAAATTGTGTCAAACAACACGGCGATTCCTGCTTAATCCTTCTTGCACTTGTCCTCCAGCAGAGATTGATCCTTTTATCAACAAAGGCTTAAGCTTTTGTCTCTGGTGACCTACCTGCTTTACATCCTTTGTACATACAGCATGTACAGCTTGCAGGTAGGCTCATGGTTTGAATACCAAAAAACTGTTCAATAACACAGCCTGCTTTCAGTGTATCAAGTAGACACCTATCACATTTAGTTTTCTATCTAAATGCAAAGACAGAACCAATCTGATTTATTCCAGAGTGTGAAACTAGTCTGTCGTCATTGCTGCAGTTTCTCACGAGAATACCAAATGGAGCAATAAGTGTGAGAGTGGAAGGACAAAAATGAGACAATGTACAAAAAAAACAAGAAGAAATTAAAAGACTGTGTATATGTGTTTGCGTGTGTGTGTGTGTGTGTGTGTGTGTGAGAGAGAGAGAGAGAGAGAGAGAGAGAGCGTGAGAGAGAGAGTGAGAGAGGGTGATGACAAGAAAAACTGAAGAATGGCATGATGCACCCACACCAATCTCAGAGGTAGATGGCTAATTAATCTCTCAGCGGGAGTGAAATGCCAAATACTGAACCTCAGACCCAAAACAACATTGGGAAGCAAGAGAAGGGGGGGGGGGGTTGACAAAATATCAACCGGAGGATGGAAACTGCAGGATATAATAAGGAATTAAAAACCTGGAGAAATAATAAGCACTTGAGGAAAAAAAACTGACAGTTCGTGATGTTTCAGTTGCAGTTGGAATGATATGTTGGGTTTCAATGAAAGACCATTTGTTAGTTTTACTATCTTGATTTTATTGTTTTTCTTTCTATTTGTCCTGTCAGGGGAGAGCCCAGACACCGCCCTGTCACGGCAGATGGTTGCCAATCCCTGAGCCTGGTTCTACCAGAGGATTCTTCCTGTTAAAGGGGAGTTTTTCCTTCCCACTATCGCCAATTGCTTGCTCAAAGTGGGTCATCTAATTGTTGAGATTTTCTCTGCATTACTGCAGGTGCATTATGTTACAATTTAATGACTTTGAGCCGACTGCTGTTGTGATTTGGTGCTACATAAAGTGAATTCAATTGAATTGAATTTAAATGAATTGCATTCTTTTGTCTTGATCATTATAGAGATTAAGTGCACATGCTCCATATTGTTATCTTTTCAGGGCAGCCAATCTGATCTGATAATACACTTCTTAAATATATAGGCATTTGTATGAATGAATGAAATTACATATGTGGTACACCACGCAAAAAAAAGTAGAGAACATTTATAACTGTGTAGAGATTATCTCAAATCTGGCATTACCAGAACAATACTCTTCCAGATTTATGAGTTGTAAACACACATTTACATACAGCTGGACATAGTTGCAGTAGACAGACAGAAGAGGACGGCCCTAGTGATCATTGTAGCGTTCCGAATGACAGCAACATCAGGAAGAAGGAACACAAAAAGCCTGAGAAATACCAAAGACTCAGAGAAGAGCTCTAGATAGATAGATAGATAGATAGATAGATAGATAGATAGATAGATAGATAGATAGATAGATAGATAGATAGATAGATAGATAGATAGATAGATAGATAGATAGATTGATCTTTGCGTCGCCATAGCTACCATGAAGGTCAACACATTAAATCTGAATACTCTTTGAAGCTACAATAGCTAACATAATCAAAATCAAATGTTAACTACTCATTTTGAACGTTGTTTTCCTAAGGTGTCTTCTCCAAGTAAGTTGAGAAGTTTGAAATATGAATATATTATTAATGAATGCGTGACTATATCAGACCGCTCTCCTGTGGCCCCACCAGGTGCAGGAGGTGTTTATACTTGTATGCCCTCTGTTTGGTGCCTGTAGGTTAGGGTGACAGATAAGATGGCTTTCCTATGTTTGCTTCCCTATGTCCCTATGTCTTCGGGAATAGGTCCTGACTGCTGTTTGTACCGGATGTGGTGCTTGAAGGTGCCCCTACTTCGGACTCCTTGGTTATCCTGGCTGTGTGCTTTGACTCATTGCATTGTCATGTTGGAAGACCCAGCCACGACCCATCTTCAATGCTCTGACTGAGGGAATGAGGTTGTTGCTCAAAATCTCACAATACATGGCCCCATTGATCTCCTTAATACAGTGCAGTCATCCTGTCCCTTTCGCAGAAAAGCAGCCCCAAAGCATGATGTTTCCAGCCCTATGCTTCACAGTAGTGTTGGTGTTCTTGGGATGCAACTCATCCTTCTTTTTCCCCCAAACACAGCGAGTAAAGTTGAGACCAAAAAGTTCTATTTTGATCTCATCTGACCACATAACTTTCTCCCATGCCTCCTCTGGATCATCCAGATAGTCACTGGCAGACAGCCTGGATGACTTGAGCAGGGGAACCTTCCCTGCAGCATGATGTGAGACCATGATGTTGTAGTGTTATACTGACAGTGACCTTTGAAACTGTGGTCCCAGCTCTCTTCATGTCATTGACCAGCTCCTCCCGTGTAGTTCTGAGGTGATTCCTCACCTTTCTTATCATCAGTGATACCCAACAAGGTGAGAACTTGCTCAGTCCAAGGTAGACTGACTGTCGTATTTAGCCTCTTCTATTTTCTAACAATTGCTCCAACAGTTGATCTATTTTCACCAAGCTGCTTGGCAATTGTCCCGTTGCCCTTTCCAGCCTTGTGGAGGTCCACAATTTTGTCTCTGCCGTCTTTTGACAGATCTTTGGTCTTGCCCATGGTAGTAGTTGGAGTCTGACTGACTGTGGGGTCGACAGGTGTTTTTAAAGAGCTCAGACAGGTGCTACTAATTTAGATTAATAAGTGGTGTAGAGGTGGACTTTTTACAGGCATAGTAACAGGTCTTTGAGAGCCAAAATGCCAGGTGTTCTTGCTGATTGCCAGCCAGGTGTTCAAATACTTATGTGCAGCAGTGCTATAAAAATAAATTATTTAATAATCATCAATGATCAATTTTGTAAACATATCATCATACCATCCATCCATTCACAGCAGCTTATCCTTTTCAGGGTCCCGGGGGGGCGCTGGAGCCTTGGGGTACACCCTGGACAGGTCGCCAGTCTGTCGCTAACACACATAGACAGACAACCATTTGCACTCACAGTCACTCCCGCATTCACACCTATGGGCAATTTAGATTTTCCCCACAAATTGCATTTCTTTGGACTGTGGGAGGAAGCCGGAGTACCCGGGGAGAACCCACGCAAACAAGGGGAGAACATGCAAACTCCACACAGAAAAACAATTGCCGCTTGATGGCGGAATTAAACTCAGGACCTTGTTGCTGTGAGGCAACAGTGCTAACCACCGTGCTGCCATCATCATACCTCATGCAGTATTTCTTGGCCACCTGGGAAAAGACAGGCATAGCGCTATCACCTGATCATCACCTGGTGGTGAGTTGGATCAAGAGGCAGAGCGGATGCTGGACAGGCCTTTTATATTCAAACACTTTGTGAGGGTGTCCTGGTAGCACTTGTCAGAGGTTTGACAGCATTCTGATGGAAGCATGGGATTGGTGCGGTGTCAGCCACAACGCAGATGCTGTACCGTCCTGTGGTGGTCCTGACTGTGAAAGCAATGCTGTGTATTTATTAGTCAATCTACAGTCCTACCCTCACCTATGGTCACAAACTCAGGGTAGTGACCCCCGATGAGCTGGAGGAGGTGGCCAGGAGAAAGAGAGGACTGAGGAACTCTCCTGCCTACATGATCCAGGCCTGAATCAGAGGCAGAAAAGGAATGGATGGACATTCTGGAGTTTAAAGAGAAATACTGTAACACTTTAAAGTAATTAACTTTATGGCTGGAGTACTTCTAGCTACAGCTGCAAGTAACAAATGTAATTTCTGCTGATGAAAGAGTTGATCAATGCTGGCTTAAACTGGCATAGCCAACTGTCCATTTTTTTTTCCTTTTTTTTATCATTTCTCTTTAATAATGAAAAAGCATAAAGAAATTAAAGAATCCCTTCATTAGCATGAGAGCATCAGCAACCTTGAATTGAATCCAAAATGGAGTAAGCTATCAAAACACAGCCTGAATTAAAAAGGTAGATTCTCTTTTATTGCTGAGCCACTGTGTTAAAAGGCTTTAATTTTTATTCATGTTGCTGTTCTGAACTTTTATAATAACCTGTAATATAGAGCGGGAACCTAAAAATAGAACCAGGCTGAGACAGGAAGGAGAAACGTAAAAATCGTATGAAGTATGTTAATGCTCTCAGCTGCTTTTCCACACTGTCATGCTCTTTGGTTTTCATGCACATCAGTTCTCTGCTCCATCCATGCACACATGCGTGTATACAGAGACATGTGAGAACTCACACATGATGATGGGAGCTTGAAGCTTCATCCATCTCTAGGAAGTCTCCGTACAAGCACAAAATCAACAGAGAACTTGAAGTGCATTTTCTTCTGTCACACACACATACACAATTACATGCACATAGTGTCAAATACAAGTCAGATACATCAGACTTTCCTACTGTGACTGGAAAAACACACCAAGGGCACTTTCACTGGGTTGCTGACTATTCCCCAGATAGTCACTGTACTCTGAGGAAACTGTGGCTACACTTAATGAATATCATCCACGCAAACATGCATGCAGACATGTCTGCACAAATAAACACAGATAAGCCTCGCTGAGGTTGAGTTTGTAAAATCAAACCTTAAGGAGGTGGCCCGTGGCACATATGCAGGAGAAAACACACAAATATACAAAAACTTGTAGAGAACAAGACAGAAAACATTTAGGCCTATTAATGTTAATGCTGTGTATTTATATGCAAAGCAATCTGCGCTTTGATCACAGGAGAAACGTTGACAAATTGCATCTTGTAGGCAAATAGTGTGATAGCATTTTTCTAATTACCTGAGGCTATCACTGTAGATTGTGATCCATGCATAATGCACACACTCAAACACGTGCACACTCATCAGCCACTAGAGCTGTGAGCAGGCTATCGCTCTACCCCATCAGCTGTAATAGGTTTTCACAAACAGCATCACCAGCCAAGCACACACACACACACATGTACACGAAAGACTAGTCACACCTGAGGGGATTCATTCTGCTGTTGCTATTTTTGGCTTTGAATGAATCGTATCTCTCATAAGTTGCATTATTCAAAAGAAATCCAAAATTCTTCTGATTGAGAGAGAGCGTAGAAAAATGCCAATGGGTTCAGGGATATGCAAATGGCATCTTTTCTGAGTGGTGCTTACGCACACACTGGCACACATACACAAAGCAGTAGAGCCATAGGCTTAGCTGTCCCTATGACAAACGAGGCTCTGAGCCCACAGCTATTCAAGAAAGGTCTGCAGCCAGACTACAGAGAGGGAAACCCCACCACTCCCCTTCCCAGTCCCTTCTCAACACACACACGCACGCACGCACACACACACACACGCACACACTTTTGCTGACTACATTCATTTCTTTCTGAAACTGTGCTGTATTGACATGACAGATCAAAATCATCAGGATAAATGAACCTGATATTATATTACCTGGATCCATCACATATACACCCATTTATCATTGTAACTGTGTAAATGTGCTACAAGTTGGGGTTTGAGTTTGGACAGTTCTTCAGGCTTACTGAGGTCTGCATAGGGTTAAACTACTAAAGGCCTACAAGCACATTAGATGTCTGCACACACTTTGAGATCTTCTCTTTTTAGATCTCAGCAGACAGATCATTTATGTTGTGCTGACTGAGCAAAACTATAGCTTGCAGTTTCCTTCTGCCTTAGATATTGATTATGTAAAACATTATGTAATTACATTGATTATCTCTTTGACTCTCTCTCACTCTCTCTTTCTCTAGTCCAGGGCTGGGCAATCAATTTTCCCAGGTGGCCACATGAGAAACTGGGAATGCTATGGAGGGCGACACCAAAAAGCTAAACTGAATTCTGCTCAATATTAATTTAATATCTTTAAAACTGCTGTTATGCTACAACATATCAATGAAAAAGTAATAAAAATGGCAACATTTTGTGCTTCAGTCTATAAAGGTACATCCAAGGAAAAGTCACTCCCTGTTATAGTCAGGGAGTATGAGTATAGCATGTTTTTCCTTTTTAAAAAGCAGTCGCCTTCAAAATAAAAGCAACAAAAGCTGTGCTGTTATTTTCCAGGAAATGAAAAATTTATCAAAGAGTGTTTGGTTGCTTCCCAAGTATACATATAAAAATGTCATTCAATAAAAGCTCCTCCCAAGACCCAAAATAAAATGTGACATATTAAAAAGAGCGCAATCCATCTCATTAGACTTATTAGCCAGTGGCTGTTACTTGCAAACATGTTAAAAAACATTTAGAAACAAAGTTGCTACAGAGCTAAGAATCAATAGACCCGACGAGACTTAGAGCAACTGTCTAACTCCACTACCTTAAAAAAAAAATCCGACTGCGCTTCTTGTTCCACTGTTTCTCACATGAGCTCATTTCACATAAGCACAGAGCTACAGGGGCCTGCATTAAATGGAAGACTTAAATGTCACGTTACTGGAGTGACTTCTATAAAATTCATCACTGGGTGTTAATGGCTTA
Organism: Pelvicachromis taeniatus; assembly: GCA_015108175.1. Lineage (NCBI taxonomy): Eukaryota > Metazoa > Chordata > Actinopteri > Cichliformes > Cichlidae > Pelvicachromis > Pelvicachromis taeniatus. The sequence continues at coordinate 34,293 of VURO01000875.1, forward strand.
GAAATGTCACTCATGCACACTGCTTTCCAGAGGACCAAGGAAATATGTCTGAGAGGAAATGGGCACTGCCACTTTGAATGGAACCCATAAACACAAAGATCGCATTTCAACTGCTGGTGTGCTTATCTGCCTGAAGTGTCTCAGGGGGGTAAGAAATGGAGAAATGCCTACTTTATATTTATATGGATGACAGCCTGTTGTTTTGCATTAGTATGTGGTGGCTCCTGCAGGCTAACCTACACTGACAGTGTTCAGTTGTCACGGCACTCTTTTGACATTTATATGGGTTAAATTAAATTCAAGTTTGCTTTACTTCTGCTTCTAGGACTATGGAGCTATTGATTTTGTTCAGTATTTAGTAATCTGCCTATTACACTGTGAATAATGTGGATCATATTTTTCCAGAGCAAAAGGTGACATTACAGCCCAACAGCCAAAGATATAAAGGGCAAACCACCAAATAAGTTTTAAAAAATATATAAAATCAGAACTTTTTTCAACATTTTGTCGATCGTCTAGTCAGTTAATCAACTGGTGCAATTATTTCAACTCTACTAATAATATCTGTCAGATTCAGAACTGATAAATTGGTATGTTTTGTGTCTCAAAAAGTGCCTCCTACCTCATACTTGTTTTACTCTGTAGTTTGTCTCACTGTTGAAAATCAAACTGTACACACACAAAAAACAATCACTATTGATTCTTTTCATGGAACTCACACTATTACAGAGCATTGCTTGTCAGTCAGTTTTCACAGAGACACATGTCGACTATAGGAGACATACCATATATAACCACGTGGCTGGTCGGTTTGAGAGGAAAGGTTGTTTGTTATTTCCAGCTTATGTTACACATTTGTACCTAAACGCATAGCAACAAATGTGGGTTATTATTAGTTTTTATTGTATTTTATGTTTCTTTTCTTGCCAATGTGTGAATTAATTGTAAAATATAAATGTAAGCATTTTAGACATTCATATGTGTATTTTTGTCAAACAAATGAATATTAATATTGTATGATTTTTACTTTTTGCTGGTCGCAGTTAAACTGAAATGAATAAAAAAAAATTAAACAATATTCACATCACATTTAAATACTCATGTTTTTGAGCATTTATACAATTAAACTTCCAAGATTTTTTTTCTCTTGTTGAACAAAAGTGGCCATCTATTTTGGTAACCGCTGAACTGGTGTATAATTCATGCACACTCTGATCTCTATTCTTCCTGCACACCTTTTCCTCTGCTTTATGAAATATCCATAGAGGTTTGAAAAAATGTCGAGACTTGAAATAGGTCATGTTTTGATTCTTCTTTGTTTATTGGTTATGCATTTTCCCAAACAAGATGGCATTCCATGTTTTATGTCCATCAAAGGACGAGGAAGGAGACAAAGAAAATGCTGCATTAGGGCTGACTAAAGCAGATTTTGGCAAACCATAACTGTTATTTTGTCGGTTTCATTATATTAAGAAACATTTTCACAAATATAAAAAATTAAGAAGACATAAGAAAAAAATATAAAATGAAATCAATGTTCCAGGAAATAAAAAAGAAAGATAGAAAATGCAGAAAATAACACCTTCTGTCTTTTCTTTGGTAAAAAGGGGGAAAAAGGTTAAAATAAGAGGAAAAACAGGACGTGTCACAAAAGCACCGGTGACATTTTCCGAAGACAAATCATTCCACTTTTCATCCCAGTGATTTATATTACTGTCCACCTTTCAGTGTGAAGTGAGAAGAGCCTGAGTGAAAAGGCGAAATACTCTGCTGCGATGCAGCATCAATAAACAAGTCTGTCCTTTAGACTCAAAGAAAAGCAATTTTGCAAAGTGTTCTCAACCCGCAGCACCAAATGACAGAATTTTGAAGTTGTCACCTGTGTGTTTATGTACAAGGTATCTTTAGGCGGGGGGTGCAATAATATTGCCAGCCGAGAGCTAATGGTCCCCTTCTGTTTGGAGGTTGGAGAAGTAGCAGTGGAAAAACTCGTAATTGTACCAGCCACAAGCTTACATCCCATTTTGATCACTACGTTTGAATTTTTTCCACAGAATTTGCATATTAATGATCAAGGAATTGACCTCCAAGCCCATTGTTCCTTCAGTGGTGCTAGTTTCAGTCATTATGCAAATGGACTGTTTATAAGATTGGAGAGAACCTGCAGTCAGCTGACACTGAAGAAGTCACTTAGATGACTGACGAAACGTTTCTTCCATGGAAAATGTTACGTCCAGAATCAACTTTTGGGAGTTTTTTCCTCAGACATTTTACTTTTAATTTCACTCACTGACTAAGTGTAGGTACAAAATACAACTTTGGTGTGGTTTAGGTGCTAAAATATGCATGATTTGGTTTTAAAAGAACATAAAATACTTGATTACAGGTTTGAAAAAACTGTGGTTTGGACTGAAATAAACCCCTTTGTAATGCTTGGCTTTGTGAAAGTGAAAGCAGGCTTTGAGGATGTACAGGGGGGCATCATAGTCACCTGTATAATATGTAATATTTGCTCAAAATAACACTATAACATTATTATGAATAGTATCAAATGCAGCTGTGGTTTATTTCTCAAATGAATTCAACATTAGCTACAGTTGCTGTATGAGTCATCAGCTTTTCACTTGGTAAGTTAGCAATTAATATTATGTTTAACATACTTTATTGCTACAGAAGCCTTCTACACCAGAGGTCAAGGAAGCATTTACAGCCATTTCATGAAAAATAAAATAACAAAGGACACATAAATCACAAAGTTTCTTTGGCTTTATCAGAGCAACACTATGTGTGAAAGACTGTTTAAGTAGCAACATCTGATCCTTACTTTACTTTGTTGTTTGTCTGTTAAACTATTAATGTTTGTGATATGATTCTAATTGCACAGTTTCGAATCCCC
>VURO01000877.1:0-16351 GCA_015108175.1 Pelvicachromis taeniatus
CTACAAGGGCCTGATATCCACTTACGAGGACATTATACTGCCACTGTTTGATCAAAATTTAAAACTAATGTCCTCATATGTGGATCTCATCTTTCTCAGGAACAAAAATCAGGGGAAAAAATCAGGTAATTCTTTGTTTTTACATTCATCAGGTCCCATTTGCCCAAATAGCAAAGAGACATTAAAAATGTATGCCATGAATGAGTTTGGGTCTTAGGAGATTTAAAGCCCACCCACCAAATGGCCAGGTCAGCTCTGATTGGCTAGGTTGCTCAGCCAAAGCAGATATTAGATATGGGCAGATCGATTCACATATTAATATTATCGATACCAACGCTCGTATTGGTATCGGATAGATACTAGTAACTTTAGCAAAAGGTTTGTGTTTGTAAAAAAAAATGCAGTGATTAAAATAATGAGAATTTTAAAAAGTACGTTTCATCTCATAAATCGTGACACATTACTGCGCCATACATACGCTGAATTTATAGGTTGATGACTTCAGTATCGGTCTTAGTATCAGCAATACTGGCCCTTTATTTACTTGGTGTCGGATCAATACCAAAATTTGCACAATGCCACAGCACTACTTGTTGTTCAGAGAATATTAAAGTGCATACAGCTTGAGATTTGTTCACCACATTGGACACGATACAACCACCGGTTTGTAGAGAAACTCTATTCCCCAGCTGGTTGGCAGTCGTTCCTGGATGCCTCTGGGTAAAATCAGTTGCAAAGAAGTTGGTTGACCAAACACGTTCTAGTCATTGCTTTGGTTGCTAGCAGGTTGCTAATGTTTTCCTGAGGTTTCCTGTTTCACATTTGTTTGCAAATGCGCACAAAGTACCAGGGGTAGTGCAAATTGAAAATATGTAATGCAAACCAGGAATGGATAAGCTTTGCCTCCAAAGTAAAAGTTGTACTCAGAGTTGTGTCTTTTGTAACATGTTCGCTACAAGTTTTACTTTGAAGGCAAACAGTCTCCATTTCCAGTTCGTGCCACAGAATTTCCAGTTTCACTACAGTGGGACAGAGTAGACAAATGTATTGTCATTCAAACTTTGGACATCTGTAGCAATATGCTAGCGGTCAACCAGTTGGAGAATACACAGCAACATGTGGGTCACTGGGGAAAATTGGAGGTCACTAGCCAGTCTGTAGGCCTGTATCTGGGACTTCAGCAGTCTTTTCCCCAGCAACTGGTTGTTGCCAGAAAGTCACGGACCGGTGTCCAGGGCACTATGACTGGAGCCTTATTCACTTGATCCTACATGATCATCATGACTGTCACATAACCAAAATGGAGTTAATGTCACATAATTAGCAGTCACATCTAAGTGTCTTTAAATCTGTGAGGTCTAAGTAATCCTTGGCAGATGACCCTAACCCCACTATATGGGCCAAAATACCGGGCCACCTACATTTAACACCTACAGGAGTGGCTCAGCCATGGAGCTCTGCAGTCACTGAGTCAACAGAGCATTGGCAACATTTACACAATCATGGTCTGCCATGCCATGGCTGAGTTGCTGTGGTTCTGAAATCCTTCCACTTTGATCCCACCACAGATGATTGTGAAATATCTAGGAAGGAGGAAATTTCACAAACAGTCTTGTTGCAGCGGTGGCATCCAATTACAGTATCCCACTCGAATTCAGTGAGTTCATAGGAAAGATTCATTCTTAAAGATAAAAGCTAGGTGCCTGATTTCCTGCACCTGTGAAATGGGTGCTAAAATAGGACTAAAAACACCTAAATTCAAAGATTAAGATATGTTGCCCAATACTTTTATCCGTGCACTGTATAAATCATATTTGTTCTTTTTAAAAGTTGTTGGACTAAACTTCAAACTTCTGGTGTTCAGAGCTAGGGCTGGGTCTCAGAGGGTTGTGAGTGGTCTTACAGCCCTGATGTGCATCACAGGTGATACATTCACATGAACATGTTTGTGCAAATGCAAAGATAACTCCTACAAACATGTTTTCAGTTTACCTAAACACGCTTTCAGGCTGCAGAGCTGTGATTGTGGTTGAACTGTCACAACTGACTTGCCTTTAATATTGATATGCTGTACATACATCACTAAACTATAGGACCTTTGTGATGCTGACAGATGTGGTTGCTGGGTTGGTTCACAAATGGTCACATGCTTTTGACTCAAAGGGCTTCAAGCTGACACCTGACCCTCCTCACCCATCCTTCACCCACCTATAGGGGCTTTGCTGTGTTGTGTCAGGATGGAGGCTCCAACCTACAATATATCTTTTGTGGTAAGTTGAGAAGGGAGGAACAAAGGCCTTTCACCCTCGACCCGGTGTGTCTGTCATCTGAGCATTGTGGGTTTCCTCCTGGACCACACAAAACAACACACCTGCCTGCCTGTGTTTGCATCCTTGCAGGCAAAGAAAAGCTTGGAAATAAAGCCACCACACACACAGAAGCGCAGGGATGGTATTACAACAAAGGTAAGGCGAGTAGCAGGCATGAAGCAGGTGCTTGTTCAGTTATACCGACTGCACGGGGTTTTAGAGTTCAAAAACAAGCTGCAAGTTTGGAAATCTGCCCACATAAAAGCTGCTGGACGAAAAAAAAACATGCAGATCCTTGTTGATTTATTTAGTTATCAACAGCTGAGCTTACACACACACACACGCACACACACACTTATCCAGTCCTTTTGCTTGTTTTCCGACAAAACCATGCTGCACATTGCCACTTTTCGAAGAGAATAAGGCTCTCGGTTTCAGTCAGTGAGCCAGACTTTCTTTAATGAAACACAAGCGGCAGCCATTAATGAGAACCTGTTGAAGGAGTAATTTGACGGAGGCCTTATTCGCTCTTCAAAAAAGGGATTTTCTGGGTATTTCCTTCTTAACAATCACTTCACTGATGCGGCGAGAGAAATAAAGATGCTACTCATCGCCTCCAAATCCAGCAGACAGACGCACTGATTCTCCTCTTCCTCTGTCTCCTCGTCTAAGTGGGTCAGAACAACATTCTTCAGATCGAAGACAGTCCAGGGTTTGTTCCATTTGCCTCACACTGTCCGTGTGTGTGTGTGTGTGTGTGTGTGTGTGTGTGTGTGTGTGTGTGTGTGTGTGTGTGTGTTGTTTTGCAGTCTGGTTTAATCCCAGCTGAGAGGATTTTTTTTTTTTATTTGTTGCTGTGTGAACACAGTCCACTCTCTCCTTCCTTGAGTAGTTCCTGATTGAGATGCTTGATTTGTACAGAGCCTTTCATTTCCTTTTTTTTCTTGACCCCTATTACAAATTAACCTTTTAAACTAAAATATTCTTCACAAAACTCACAAAACAATTTGAAATTCTAAAGGAGAATATGAGTCCAGACAAGTTCTCAGTCCGCCTCCTTGTGGCTTTTAGGCAATTAGGTGCTTGTGTGCATTTCCAAAAAAACCCCTCAACATAATCTTGTCTAATGTAGTTTTAGAGCATCACAGAAGTGGACTGCTGTCAAACTGTTTGAATGGTGATGTTAGCATATTTAATTCTCTTCTATTGTACCAAATACAAATACAGAAAGATATCACTGTTGGCTGCCAGACTGACACGTACATCAGCCCAGGCCACATTTGAAAGTTTTAGATCTTTGTTTACTGGTTGGATAGAATTCGGTTGTTTTGAATGAAAACCTAGAAATCTGGATCTATCATCAAATCATTCAAATCATTCAAAATCTGGATATATGCCGGCCTCACATGCTCCTACCACCAATATTAAAAAATTTTGAGGGCATCCAGCTAAGAATCTGCCAAATAAATAATCTGAATTCATCTGTTGAGGCTTGGGCAAAAATAAGAGAGCAGCAGAGAAACGAGTTATCAGGTAACGGCAGCAAACTTGTTTATGAAGCGGCAGTCATACATTTTACAGATGCAACACACATATCTGCTAATTACTGATAACTAACTGACCAGTAAAATCCTTCACTGTCATTCACAAAAACTAAAGTGCAGAGTTCTTGGATAGTGTGTAGCATACCGCAGGTTATTCCATTAAAAATGGTCTGAAATGCACCAACAACACAAGCTCAACAAAGAGGTCCGGGTCAGAATTAGTGCAGGTGAAGTCGGTACCAATCACCTCCAGCTGTGTAGGTCTGGATGGCTGTCAATCAAAGAGGTGATCACGAGAAGAGAAACGATCCAAAAAAGCTTTGAATGTACTTTTAAACGCTGTAAAGTTTAGGATTTTAAAATGGGAATTTATGACTGTCTCATGTTTGAAGTTTCCATTAAAGGAAGTGCAGTTTGTTACACTTCTGCTGATTGATGGAAGACTTAACCCATGATGTCAGAGGTCTCCCCAAATCATTAAATCAACTAAAAACATTTTAAAGTGGCAAGACAAAGGAGGATTTTCCAGTACTTGGCAACCTCATAACATCATTACAGCTTAGAAACCCTCTATAAAAGGAACCTAATTAAAGTACCGCTGATGTTTGTGTTGTTTATGAGGGTGGTTGAGAAATCTATTGAAAACGTTCTACAACTAATCAAGCAGACTCACAATTTTCATGTGTCACACGCTTGACTTCTACCTCTGGGCTCCAGGGTCATGAAAAAAATGTCCCAGCACATCAAGGACTGTAGAAATCATTGAGAGCATTAACTCTGTTTAAAGGACGCTTTTTAGGAGGTCCACTGATCTCCTGCAAGGTCTGAACTGGTTTAACTCCTTCCTGGTCATCCTTACCTCGTAATGATAAAACCATATATATGGTGACTGATTGCTGTTCAAAGTTGATTGTATGTCAAGGAGGTTGTGCAAACATCTGAGGAAAATAAAGCAAATTTTTTTTAATTATTTCAATTTTTGTGACAGCTCTGAGGTTTGAGGGATGGAAATAAAGACATCTGCAAACACTTTGGAACTGATAGAAAAACACACCTGCAAATAGAGGACCAGCATAAACAACAATACCGGTGCGTATGTTTCAGCAATGGAAGTGAATCTACACGTAATTTATAAACAGTTAATTTATGTAGGATTACTGGAACATAAAGTGAGGTTTCACTGAAACTAATGTAAAAACGTAAATAGTCTCCCTGACTGTAACGTGGCAGTCCAGTGCTTCCACCTGCTGGTCTGTGATGGTAAGTGCATACACTGACATTTTAACTCGCAAAGGAAAAAAAATCTAAACCTAAGACTTTTTCATTTCCATTTTCTGCATACTAAAATTCAAACGACCTGATTTTTGTTGTCATTTTTCAGCCATCACTACTTAAAAGAAACTTGAAGAGGAAAAAAAGAAGGACTATATTACACTGTGCATCTGCATTAAGCAGCACTGTATCCTCCAAACATGCGTGTCCTTTCTTTATCCTTTCTTTATATGTAAAAGGAAAGATCATGAAAAAAGAAAGTAGGTCACTAAAATAAATTATTCAATATGCACACGAGAGTGTTTGCATTGGGCATGAACGGAGTCCAGGAGCGTCTTCGGGATCAGTTCCTCCAGAGGGAGATGGCATATCTGCATCAGTTCGAAGCATTTGGCAAAGGAAGACACTGAGCTAGGAGGAGTTTTATCTCAGTGAGTGTAAACAGGACTGCAAGCTGCCTGCAAACCTGGAATTTCCTGACCACGGCGGTCTGAATCACCCAGAGATGGAGATTTTAAAGATAGTCCTACTGCTAAACCATTATTGTAGTATTTTTTTCTGGCTTCCTGAATTATTGAGATAATTATTTGTGAAATTCTGCAAAAATAATCATAATCAGACCAGTTGTGGCAGGATTGACAGTTGGCAGTGGTGCCAGACCAGGTGTGGCAGGCTTAACAGGCGCTGGCAGTGCCAGACCAGGCAGGGAGAGGCTTGACAGGTGGCGGTGGTGCCGGACCAGGCCTGGCAGGCGCCTGGTCCAGCAACAGCTGGTGGCAGACTTGGCAGGAGCCTGCGGTGCTGGACTAGGTGTGGCAGGCGCTGGTGGTGCCAGACCAAGTGTGGCAGGCTTAGAACACTGGCATTGCCGGACCAGGCGGGGAAGGCTTGGCAGGTTGCGGCAGTGCCGGACCAGGCCTAGCTGGCGCCGGTGGTGCCAGACCAGTTGTGGCAGATTTGGCAGGAGCCAGCGGTGCCAGACCAGGAGTGGCAGGCTTAACAGTCCCGGAGGTGCCAGACCAAGTGTGACAGGCTTGACTCGGGCAGAGCACAGACTGCTGGGGTTGGAGCAGGATCAGACAGCGGAGCTCAGGCGGCCTCTGGCAAAGACAGAACAGGACCAGACAGTGGACGACCTCTGGCGAACCCAGACGGCATGGAGGCCTCTGATGGAGACGCCTCTAACTGTGGCTGTGCAGGGTGCACAGCAGGCTATGGTGACTGTGGCTGATGTTTAAGCCTGGCCAGTGTTCTATCATAACATTGTGTCCTGGCGATCACTGAAATGTTTTAGTTAATTTAGATAAAACTTCAAAAATGGCTGATCAAATAAGCATTTTAAAGACGGCTGTGATGTAGGAGCCACTAGCAGTACTATTACGATATTAATACAGTTTACAACACAAGCAATAAAAGCCAAGAATGAACGTTAGTAGCCTGTTTGAATTTCCCCACCGACTTTCAGTAGGTGTGTCCCTCGCAGTGTGCCGTAGCAGGCCTTATCACGCATTACCGGAAGCTAGGAGGTCCTTTCCCCCGCAGACTCCAACATGGTGAGCAGTTTACCCTCACGGTTCCTCTCTGAAATAATCCCTAAACATCACTTTTATCCGTTATGCTATGACACGTTTATGTGTCCCACTTTAATTTCTAGCGTTTTATTAAACGGAGGATGTGTAAATTGTAGCTGAAAGCGTTGATTCTTGCCCTTAATTGATGTTTTAAGACGACCTGATCCTTCTGTGCGGGTTTGTTAGCAGCGGCTTGCTAGCTCTGCTGCGGCTATCGCTGTTAGCCCGCTTTTAAAAAAAAAAGGAAGAAAAGAGTAACAGTGTCAGAAAGCAGACCTGTGCGGTATTTTTTTATGCATTTATATTAAATCTAAACATTTAAACGCTAAAATATGACACATATGTGCCCGTTGTGGGTGTCCCTGCTAGGCCGAAGCCTGCTGTGCTAGTATGGGTTCAGTTAGCGCGACACGCTAACAGAACCCACACTCACCGGGCTTCGCAACGTGGTTTGCTTTCTGCTATGAAATCGCTGTACTTGTTCGTGCATCAGAAGAACCACGGCTGGCTATTTGCCGCTTTGCTGACCGGCTTTGTCGCTTCTTCCCCAGGCCAGAGGACCGAAGAAGCACCTGAAGCGCGTTGCAGCGCCGAAGCACTGGATGCTGGACAAGCTCACCGGAGTGTTTGTAAGTAATGTTTCCACACACAAGACCCTTGATGTTCACGAATTTATTTCAGTGTGAAAACCTGGATTTAGTTGATTAAAATAGTGGTTAACCCTGGTGTAATAGTGGTAAGCTGGTGTAACATCACAGATAGTTTGATTGGAGCAGGGTGAATGTGTACGTATTTAATCTGGAATCTGTTCGTTATTATTTGAGATAACCAGACATTACAGCAACACTTAAAAGGAAGATTATTTATTTAATTAATAAGATGTTAATTATTGTGGAGCAGACTGTGTACTCCTAACATTTTGGGCTACTCCGTTTAGGGGTTGCCACAGCAAGTCACCTACCCACATCTCACCCTATCCTTAGCATCCTCTTCTGTCACATCAGCCCTCTTCTTCCTTTCCTCTCACTCGTGCAGCAGACTGAATACTTTAGCTTGAAATTATTTCTTGGCAGCTTCTTGTCTAGTAGAAAAGAACAAATAGACCATGATGCCATGAGTTAACACACGAGGCTCAAATGTAATGGTGTTATATGAGATCATCAAACTATGTTAAAGTCTGTGTTTTGAGGGATATAAGCTGGTCTGTTAACATTGTCAGGTTACCCAGTGTGTTTGTGATGGACGTGTGTATTTATGTGAGAGTTGGATATGTCCTCTACACAGGGTTTATGTGCTTGGGTGACTATAGCACTATATGACTATAGTGTTTTTACTTTATTATGGTTTTTTGTCATATTGCATTTTATTAAGCTGTAAAAACAAAAGTGACTTCTTAGCTGCTTAAAAGCTGAGCTGTCTTCAGTTAGTCTTTCATTCTGCGCTTGACCTCCTGCTCCACGATGTTGGACTGTAGCTGGTACTCCTGTTTCTGCACCGCAGCCTGTGGTTTGCTTGGCGTAGTGGCACAGGAACCAACGCTGTGTCCTTGTGAGCTTCAGCTCGCACTTTAGCTCCTGTGCAGATCAAGGAGGAGTATTGCTGTCCAAGACTGTGGCGTCTTAGAAGAAAGGCGAGTGAGGTGCATAGAGCAGACATGTGAATCCGTTACGAAGTCGACTGTATTTGTGGGAAATACTTGACTAATGAACATGAAGGGGTGCGCACACAGAAATCATGAAAAAGCGTCTTGTTTACAGACCATAACGCTCGCTTCCTCCTCATCCTCCTCAGGCTCCTCGTCCTTCCACCGGTCCCCACAAGCTGAGGGAGTGCCTGCCCCTCATTATCTTCCTGAGGAACCGCCTCAAGTATGCCCTGACTGGGGACGAGGTGAAGAAGATCTGCATGCAGAGGTTCATCAAGATCGATGGCAAGGTCCGCACTGATATCACCTACCCTGCTGGATTCATGGGTGAGTTTTAGAGACTTCTCCACAGCTCAGATCTGCTGAAGGGTTTGACTGTGCCAACGTCACTAAATGATGAAAATTGAGCTCCATCATCAATCATCTCACTTTTCCTGTAAATTTGTGGAAGGTAATAAATGGTGTGTAAGTGTCAAACTAGAAAAAGTATTAAAGCAATACTTTTTTAAGTAGTTGCAGTTTTAATGTCACTAGCTTATTGTTGCAAAGCCTATTTGTTAAATATAAAATAAAAAATAACCAAATATTTGGCTCCAGAAATTAAGTCCTGCGGGAAATAAAAAGCAGCAGTTTTGTAATTTTACTGACTAAGTTACGGCTGTATGTTTGTATATAAAACTAAAAAGTCTCCAACAGAGGGTAATTTTAGACCAGACACACTCCTCAGTGTGAACTTCACAGGTGGGAAAACAAAGTTTAAGCCACAAATCAAAGTAAAGACTTCAAATTTGGCTGCTAATAAAATATCGAATGTTGTCTGTAGTGAGATAACTATCTGCCGAAGAGCTGGAAACTCCAGTTACACTTACTACTCGTTCAAAAAAGCCTGAATATAAAAATGTGTTCAAAGTTCCCCAGTTTGAATTTACTCTTAAATCACGGGAGACCCCAGTTTGGAAACAGTGTGAGATGTAACGTTGGCTCTTCTGCTGACCACAGTTGTTAGTTTAATGTTTTGTAATTTGGTTTAGTTTCAGTTTAGCATCAGTGTTAGCTTCCGCTATTTTTTTTTTATTTTTATTTTTAGAAGTCAAAGTTTCAGTTTTAAAATTTAAGTATTTATTTTTAGTTTAGATTCCCCCCCATCTAACATTAGTTGACTGTGGTAACCTTGCTGCTGACAGATTCACAGAATGAGTGACTCTGTAAATAGTCTTTGGATGTTTAGCGCAGAAGGAGCAGTGATGAATTTGTTGGTTTGATCAGCAATGAGCTGAAACTACACAACCAATTCCTCTAAGAAGTTCTGAGCTCCAAAAGAAAGTAAATCTGTTTTGACCTGAAGTACACAGACCTTTCTCTACAGGAGCTGAAGCTTTCCTCTGACTTATCTTAAAGTTTTGTGTTTGTCTACGTTTTGAGCTTTTATAAATGTTGCTCGTGTGATTCTCGTCTGACCTGAACCAGTGAGTGTCAAAACAACTCCTGGAGGGAGTTACCGATTACTAGATGACCCGCTTCCACTCCTGAGCCACGGATGACCGAAAGGGGGGGGAACCCGAGCAGACGCATAAGTAGAAGACTTGTAATATTAAGTGCGCGCCTGAGCCTCCTGTATAAATGCTTACAGGGCTGTGTTGATATCAGAGTCCGTGGGAACAATGAGCAGCCTGTAGTCACAGCTGTAGCTGTATCAGAGATATGGAGAGACTGGGAAAAGCATGAGTTTCCAAAATAACCTGAGTTACTGCTTCAGATAATTCCAGGAAAAGAAATCTCCAAACGGCGGCTTTGTCTCTTTGCTTGTCAGTGCCGACAGCCAAGCCAGTAATTCAGAGCAGGCGTTTGGACAGCGGTGACAGTCGCGCTGTCATCAATTTTCTCAACACCAGCCAACAGCCTCACGTGGAGGTGTGGCTTTTTAATTTCCAAATCCAAGGGGAGCCTCCGCTGCTGGATGTTTGTGGCCTATTTATATACTGTACATGCACGCTAAACACTCGGTCGCTGCAGCTGTAATGTTACCGCCTGTGGTGTTTTGTGTCATTGCATATGTACTCTTATCTGATGGGTCACTGTGAATGAACTTGTTTTCAGGTGTTGCTGTTGGGTTACTTTGTTTTTTGACAGGTTTTGATTTAGATGACACAATTCAAAATAAAACATGTTGCATGTTCTTCTAAGGTTGTCCCATCACCGAACAGCGCTCTGAAGACTAGCTTTAGCTTTACCTGGCAGATCTGAGTGGACCTCAGTCTTTCCACTCTGAGCAGTCATCACCTTTGGCCCCACACCTTACTCTCACAGCATTACACTTTATTGGCGCTCTCTGCTCTGGGTTTGCTTTTTGCTGCCTAGCAAATGCTTTGTGTACATTACTGCCCCCTTCTTGTAGTGGTAACCCATTACATCGAAGTGCAAGTTTAAAAGAAAGAAAAGTGTCCTTTGAAATAAATGCCTGATTTTAAATACCTGAACAAGTTGATCCTGGCATTCATTCTTCTGTGTTTTATTGCCAACTTTAAGCACATCAGAGGCCATAAATTGGTACTAAACATCAGCTCTTAAATGTATGAAGTTAGAGTGTAAGTGTTCTGCTATTTAACAACGTTTGATGATCAGCTGTTGGTTGAAAACACCACAAGATTTGTTTAACTGACACCTGCACTGTTTGTTTACGCAGATGTGATCAGCATTGAGAAGACCGGTGAGCACTTCCGTCTGATCTACGACGTGAAGGGACGCTTCACCGTCCACCGCATCACCGCAGAGGAGGCCAAGGTGAGAGCTTTAATTCATCCTTAACCCTCAAAGTACAGGCGGGTCATCTGTTACTATAGTGGTCTTTTTATCTGCGCTTTTGTTTTTGTCATACCCACACTGTTTAATCTATGAATTCCTAATGTCAGTTATGTTTTTTTTCTTTTTGTACCAACAAATCTCATAATTTCCTCACCTGGTTACTGTAAGATTAAAAAAAAGATCACAGTCACAAGTCTGTTTGTGCCAGAGTTGGTGTTCATGAGCTGGATTCAAACCGGTGTCGCTATCGCCAAATTCTCAGCGTTTCAGCCAGTCGTGTAGGTTGTGTGACATGAGGTTTGGGGATTTAGCTGTCCGGGTCTCCTAAAGCACGTCCGCTTCCTCTTGCAGTACAAGCTGTGCAAGGTGAAGAAGATCCTCATCGGCACCAAGGGAGTCCCTCACCTGGTGACCCACGACGCCCGCACCATCCGTTACCCTGACCCCCTCATCAAGGTCAACGACACAGTCCGCATCGACCTGGAGAGCAGCAAGATCACAGACTTCATCAAGTTTGATACTGGTAGGTTCAACTCTCTGCAGAACCTGCAGGCTTGTTTTCCTGTTAGTGAAGAACGCCTCTGACCCTCAATCTTCACCCCCCTCCTCCTCCTCCTCCTCCTCCTCCAGGTAACATGTGCATGGTGACCGGTGGTGCTAACTTGGGGCGTATTGGTGTGATCACCAACAGGGAGCGTCACCCTGGCTCCTTCGACGTGGTGCACGTCAAGGACAGCACAGGCAACAGCTTTGCTACCAGGCTCTCCAACATCTTTGTCATTGGCAAGGTGAGAAATACACCATCACTGTGCTGCAGTGCACAGCATCCACACCAGGGGGGACGGAAAATTTTAGGAGGTCCAATGTATGCATCCATTATGACTCAGTGTCTGCGTGTAGTCAACAACTGGCTGTCAAGTAGAAGTACAACAGTGTTTAATTTTACAGCGATCAGGAGGGTTCTCTAATAGTTCTCTAAGTCTTTAAAGATGGCTGTCTGTGATGTTTCTTTCATACGTGACTCAGGGCAGAAGTATAAAAACAGAGTTTATATCATGAGTCGGGTGATTTTGGAGCAATGATGACAATTTGTGGTTTTGATTAGTGATGAAAATAAACTACCAATTCCTCTAAGAAGTTCTGAGCTCCGTCACCAAACACTGAAAACTTCAGCTCAAGCGAACCGAGCGTGGGAACCCGACTGAGGCTCCGTGCAGCAACAAGCAGCAGTGACTGTTTAATATTGGACTCATTAACGCCAAGCGCTGTGCGCCGCGTTTGATTACGTCCCCCGGGAGGAAACAAAATGCAGACAGGGTGCATAACTCGGGTTCCTGCATGTCGTTAAAAAGTCTTTGTTTGAAATCAAAATCAAGGAGAGTAAATTTGGGGAAAAGTCATAAATTTGTGTGTTTTATACCAGGAAACAATACTGAAAGCCATCATGTTTAATAGCGTGGGCCATTAAAGCAAACTGGAACTGGCACCAGCCAGAGTCCACAAGAGGGAGTAAAGTGCCACGAAGCAAACGCACACACTGCGTTTGTTTTCCTGCTGATTTTGGCTCACAGCGAGGTGCCGAGCGGTGTGAAAAGCTTTATGAACTCCTCTGTCCCACTGAATCGCTCATTAGTGATTACGAGGACCTGGCCCTGTGGTGGGAGCGTGGTTAATAAAACGCTCCTCTCTGCTGCCTGACATTTATTTGGCGGCCGGTGTGATCGGATCTGTCGCCGGCACGGTCGTCTCTTTGCTGCGTGACATTTATATGGCAGCCTCGGAGCTGCTCTTTTCTTCACCTCGGTGACGGCTCCTTGTTGAAGTGTTGGCGTGCAGATAAATGTTAGCACAATCGAGTATTATGGCGTGTGTTTACTGTTACCGACCGAGGTGTTTTTCTCACACTCAGCACTTAAAGGGAGGTTTGTTCTGAATAAATCTGGAGCTTTGGCCGTCTTGAATATGCTTGTATTCACTTTTTTAATTGAAATTGTTTTGTCATACTTTATATTTTACCTGTTCAGGTGTATTTTATCTTCTGACCACCACTAACTACTCTAATCTCCTGTCTGATCGCAGGGCAACAAGCCGTGGGTGTCCCTGCCCAGAGGAAAGGGAATCCGTCTGACCATCGCCGAGGAGAGAGACAAGAGGCTGGCCGCCAAACAGAGCAGCAGCTAAACCGGCCCAAGAGCAGCCTGTTCCCTGGTTTTCAAATAAACTGTTATTTACAAAACACTCAAATTGGTCTTGTGTTTTATTACACTGGAAATGTGCTGTTTCATGCTTTGTCTCAGAAGGTGACAAAGTGACTCCTTAAATGGTGCTTTTGAGTGAAAATGGCCAAACCAGAAAAAGTCAGCAGTTAAATTCAAGTCAAACTTTATTTATATGGCAGATTTTGAACAACCTCTAAAGTGCAAGTTATACAAAAACATACACTATATACAACAGGCACTAAAATACACTGAAAACAATCGGATAAGTAAGGCTGCAGTCTGAGTTCATTTTAATTTTTACTTGAAAAATTGAATACTGTGACATTTTGTTTGTTAAACCTGCAGGATCCAGAAGAAGGAAGCAGTTTATTATGATGATGGCAGTTTTTAAACGCTAACATTTGTAACTGAATCACTGTAAGAGCTCTTTTGGCTGAAATATTAATCACAAGGGAAAAGGGATCATTACAATAATATAACTGACATGAAAGAGCAAAGATGTGAGATGTTTCAAAATGACAACATTTTGAACTTGGTAAGAAAACTTTGAGCATATTAGATTAATCATTTTAAGATCGTTGCACCAGATGGAGTTTGGCTTTTGGGCGGGGAGACCACATTCTTGTTAGTAGAATTGTATTAGATACAGGTTTAATATTCACCCAATGAGTTGATCCATCCGTATGCTCATTGGCTACACCTCTCAAACAGCTTGTTAATGAGCATCAGAGTGGAAGAAAGTGACTTTGAACGTGTCGTGATGACTGATGGGTTGATCTCGGTGACCAGCAGTCCTCTGGGTGAAAATCCCTTGTTAATCTCAAAGGTCACAATAGAATGAGCTGACAGGAAGGCAACAGTTGTTCCAGCTGAGGTTTGCTGAATAGCATCTCTTAATGCACGCAGCATGTTGAACGTTGAAGCAGAAGACCACATTGAGTGCCACACCTGCAAAACGGACAACAGAGGATTGGAAAACGTCTCGATTTCCACTGTAAAATTCAGATGTTAGAATTAGGTGTAAATGAGATTTAAAATTTGGATCCATCCTGACTTGTATCAACAGTTCAGCCTGCTGGTGGTTTAATAGCGTGAGGGATATTTTCTTAGCACTGTGGGCTCCGTAGTACCAACTGAGCATTATTCTGACCATGTCCATCCCTTGATGACCGCAGTGCGGCCTCGGGCTTGCAACATCACCTCGCAGCAAAAAGGTCCTGGGTTTGAATCCAGGCTGTCTGGAGTTTGCATGTTATCCCCGTGTCTGCGGGGGCTGCCACAGGGTACGTCGGTTTCCTCGCACCCTCCAACAACATACGTGAGGTTAGATTCATTGGTCGTTCTAAATTGACTCTGAATGTATTTATACATATATAAATATTATTGTGTGTGCAAACAGGCTTATTGCAAGAAGCCCTGTGGATCACATGTGAGCGTGTATGTTGTATTCGTCTGTCAAATCCCTCCATGATCTCTGCTTCACACTCATCCATCTGTTTATATACTCCCAATCCCTCTCCTCCCCCCTTTCTCCCTTTTCTACTCTCAGTACCACTTTTTTCCGCCTTCAGCTTTAATTTTATATTCCTCCATCCTTTCTGACGATGTCCCCTTTTCTACATCCACCGTCCATCCTTTTCACATTTCCCACTTTGCCTGCGTCCTTCCAGCCTCCATCTTTTGTCCAAAATAACTTTCACGTGTCATCATTTGTCGATCCCGTGTAACCTTCTCTGCCTTTCCTACTCATTGTGAGCAAAAGCAAAAGTCTGCTTCCTTTACACTCTTTCCTTCCTTATTTTCTTGCTTACAGCAATCCCTACCTCACCTCCTCCCTTCATTCCTATGTCCTTTGCTCCAACCCCCTTCTCTCCCATCCATCGTTCTTTTTGTGTTCTGACTTCAGTATCCATCCATATGGTGACTGCTGGGATGCAGCCTGCTCACGCACTGCAGAAACCTGGCCTGGCAAACGCCACCTCACTGTGTGTGTGTGTGTGTGTATGTGTTGGTGTGTGATGTAACCTGCTCAGGCCCTCACATTCCACCTACGAGTGTGTGTATATGTGTGAATATGTGTGTGTATGTTTGTGCAGTAAAAGAGCACAAGATCAACCCTGCTGCCCTCCTCCCTACGTGACTTTGATTTCCATCCCCGCCCCCTTCAGCACACGACACACAACAACACGCACAGCAGGAATGTGTGTGTCCGTGTGTGTCGGAGTGTTCGGAGGGCCACGGCTAACTCCCATGACCGTCTGCTCTCTGACACACTGAACGGTACAGTAATCCATCATTGCTGGCAGCCATAAGTAAGGACAGTGTGTGAGGACAGTGGGTCTGTTCAACATCTAATATCTGTAAAATGCAACTGCGAACAGCCCGGTCGCTTCATTATCTGGAAATGACAGAATTTAGACAACCAGCAATGCTTTAATGTTGCTATTACTCTATATTTCTTTGTTGTTTTGCACCCAGTTTATATTTAAAGTGGGCTTATTTTGTACCTTAAAAAAATACCATAGATTTAGGTAAAGCTGAGCCTTTACCTAAATCAGAGACTGTAAATAAAAAAAATGAAAAGCAATTCAAACCTTTTGCCAGCAGGGGGCGATCCCTCTGGTTGCAAAAATGTAAACTTTATTTTTGAGCTCAGCAAACATTTTCTTGATGAGTTAATAACTTGCAATGCAATGAAATATGTTTATTTTATAAATTATGGTCCCATCAGGAGAATGTACTTTACAGTGATGGACAAGTATGCAGTGTCTTTTATTTTTTCTATCTAGCTGTTTGTTGTAACGTCTGGCTTTTTAAATTAAGTTTATAATTAAAATGTGACCATTTTTGACATTTTAAGAAGCCAAAAATATATCCTATATAATTTTTAATGTTAGCAAAAAGTTGACGTGTAAGCTGTAATTTTACATTTTACAGACTTATTATAAATTGCTGTGGTTTAACTTATACTCTGTCAACAACTCAGTTA
>VURO01000878.1:4080-20052 GCA_015108175.1 Pelvicachromis taeniatus
ACACACACACACACACACACACACACACACACACACACACACACACACACACACACACACACACACACACACACACACACACACACACACACACACACACACGCACAAATGTTTATGAACTTTCTGTTGAGCGGCATTCAGGGTTGGGAAGGGTTACGAGGACATCTGTGCTTACCTCAATAGGGGCTGTTTAGGGCGCGGAGGCGGGTCACTGTCTTGACTCTGCGGAGGCTTCTTGGTCACCTGTTTATAAATGTTCCTCGCTGTCACGCCGAGCCACAGCATGGTTGACAAAGACGAGTAGTGCAGCACGACCCCGACCTGAGATTGGGTGACGGAGGGTGCATCAAGTTACTTCTGTGACTTTGCTGAACTTCTGCTTATACATAATACTGTAAAGTGTGTCTCTGTGAAACATGTCACACTTCATTATATCCCTGTAACTCAAAGAAGAAAAGTGTTCAGGATGAGCTGCCACTCCTCTTGAAAAAATAACCATCAATGTCACTCCAAGGGTGTCTCCACAGACGTTTTCCTTAAAGACCCGGCTGCTTTGTGTTATCCTCCACTAAAAGACAATAGTACAATGATGGAAAGACAGGTTCAAAAAGTGCTATTGAATCATCAAGGTTGTCTAGGATAAGAGCAGTATAGTGAGGTTATACCGGTGGATACTGAGCAGCTCCTTATCAGTTGAGTTAAAGGACATGAGGTGTGCATCGTGAATAACAAACCTGAATATAAATGATAGTCACGTTGACAACTATCAGCGTGTGATTGTTTTCCCAAAATCGCACTGTACACATATCTCCGTTCCTCGTCTTTTAATATTCATGAATTATATTTGAATGGGGAAACTAATCTAACTTTGTTTAAAGGCTTTGCTAGCTCATACATGGAGAGCATAGACATGACAGTTGCAAAAAAATAGAGAGAAAGGAGAATGGATAGAGAAGATTAAAATGCACTGAGGCTTTTCTCCAAGCAGTCAGTGCGTTCATGATGTACTGGCAACCCGAGATACCCAATCAAATGGCTTCTCTCCAGCGCGAAAGGCCTAGGGACTCGAGCTACCACAGTCCAGATGCTAATTGGAAGTGTCCTTGAGCTGGTTATAGAGAGCAGAGAGTGGGAGGTAAGTCAATCACAGCTTCAGAGTCCACACTCTTCAGAGCTTCATTAGCGCCAAGAACAGATAGAAGGGAAGTGTGTTTTTAAATATGGTTTTAATGGGGGAGGAGGGGGTTCTCATATTAACGTACGGGGCGTGACCTGTGATTGTAACTGGCTGATTAATGTCCTGATGTCGATTTCCTGTTGCAACTACCTGATCAATCAAATGGCAACAAAACTTTCCACATCAGCTGAGACAAGTCAGCAATAATAAAGCAGAACAGCTATAGTTGCCCATCTGGCAGTTTTTCAAAAAAATCACACTCAAGCTGCAGTGGACCAGTAGTGTGTCTGTGTGTGTGTGCGTGCTAAAAAAAACTGTGTGCTAAATTTTTTATTTTTTTGATAATAAAGCAGAATTTCTGGTGTCTTTCAGAACCACAGGTGGACACAATTATAGCTGTAAAAAAGTGGATGTAACCATTGGTGACTGGACCTATTTATGATCCTCTGTGTTCGTTATCAAGTCTGTGAAAGGTGCATAATTTAGACTGGTATATACTTGGGGGACCTGACTCCTAAAAAACACAACAATATTTTGATATTTGATGTTTTACTGTTCAGAGCTGCTGTGTGCTTTCACCTGATGTGCCATTGTTAGCACAGAATCTGGGTAAATACAAAATTTCAGTCAATAATCGGATCAGTGAGCAGCAGCACAATGATCACACAGTTAACAAAACAGAAACTGGAAGCAGCCCAGGAAGCCTGATCAATGTGTCCCCATTAAAACAGTCACCGCTTCTGTCTCCTCAAAGTCCCTCTTTTATCTCGTATGGAGATGTCAGTGAGACATAAAAAAACAACAACAAAAAAACGAACACATCACAAAGAAAGAGTGGCTTGATGTTGATTTGTCGGCCACTTTCCTCCATACATGTGGTCAGTGGAAGAAGAGTAGCAACTTGGCAAAGCACTAGCATGTCTTTCTGCATCATTAGTACACAGTGCAAGAGTGAATCCCAGGATCCTACAGGCTAAACGTCATGTTCGATGGGTAGCTGGTTAGGTTTGCTGAGCTTTCAGGTAAATGGCGTTTCATGTCCGTTGTGTAAATTAGCAACAGATGGGACAAGAAACAGATGAGACGTCAGTTTCTGCACAAGTCAGAGGCAGCAGGCACAAAAGCAGGTGAAGCGTGTGAAATTCACGTGAAATTAATCAGGAATCAGCATCGTTGTTGTAGTCTCACTATCCCTATAAGTGTCTTGTTGAAAAAATAAAATAAACATGTTTTTTGATCTCATTAAAAATGAAATGAATCTGAAATGGTTTAAACCACCATTAATGGTTAATAGAATCATTGATCATAAATCATTTCTGATTTCTACTTATTTTCACACACATTGTACTTCCTGACCATAACTGTATGTAAACTACAGTGTATTTATTTCTTATAATTATATTAATTTATTTTACACTCTTTTTGTATTAGATGATGGTAAAGTCAAGAAATCTGTTTTTTTTCCTCCCCTTCAAGGTGACTGTAGTAAAATATATGACAGAAAATGAGGAAAAGCACAATAATAAGGCACAACAATAATATTGTAAGTCTAGAAAAGAATGTGTGCTCTTTATACCTTATGACTGGAAATCACAATAATCACTTTCATAGTATTCTTTTTAGTGAACCTAGCGCTTGAAAATTGATTTGAAATTTGAATAAACATCATAGTTCTGGAGGGAAAAGAAATGTGGAAAATAACAAGCGACTAAGAATTTGCGATTAACTCTGTACTACACATTTATTTCAGTTAATATTGTCAGATGATCTGTTTTAAAACATTTGGCATATGCTAACAGTGCCATATTAAAAACTACCTTTAAAGTGTTTTATCTTTTATCTCATCTCTATTATATTGTTTTCAAATTATCTTTGGTACATGGGTAACCGGTCTACTCTAAGCTATTTATGTATATGGAAACTTGGGAATACTCAAACTAGACTGGAAATACAAAGCAAAAATCACTGCTATACTGTGATGCCTTCTCTCTCTCTCTCTTTCTCGCTTTCACAGCTTTTGCCATCACAACTAATTTCACAGTGCGGTGCTAATTAGGGAAATCCTCTGTATAGCATCTTTAAGCTGACACTTGGATGTAACCTCAGATCTAGGTCATCCTTAGCCAAGTTCTTTTCTAAATTAATAGGTTATTTAATGCCGGTCACACTCAGTGAACAATCATCTGCGATGTGTAATCCAAATTTTGATGGTCTGAGGTAACATGAGGTAAGTTGAGTTGAAACAGCGGTGTAGTGTATGTTGTTCTCCTGCTTAGCCCGGGCAAGCAGAAAATGTAGCGTGACAGCTAGGGTGTTGCTCAAATCAATGATAAAGCAAGCCTTGTTTGAAGAAAAGATAGAAACTGAGATTAGAGATGACTTTGACTTTGAGGCTGTAAAGACACTGGATGCTGCATAGCGACAGTGCCACAGTGGGTGGAGTAGCGGTGCACGACTGAAGACTGGCATACAGATAGAGAACAGGCAGACGAGTATGGGATGCAGGTGTGAAAGGAAAAAGGAGGGGTGGGGGGGTTGGAGGGGGGTGGGGTGGGTGAAGACTGGGTGGGGAGTGCATGCTTGAAGTCTTGCGAGAGCTGCCAAATCTAGATTCAGAGCTCCTTGAAGTTGCTTCTTTTGGAGCGAGAGCATGTACTTATTTGTCCCCCTGGGAAGGGAAAGGGGGGTAAGTGTGTGCGTAAGGAGGTTGGTGGGGTGATTTGCGGGGGGATGCAGTGAATTTAGCAGGCAATGCGTGTATCCGTCTGACTGTGTATATGCATCATGAGATCACACATCTCCTCAAGCATTCCTGTAATTATCCCAAATTGTGTCTGGTGGGGCCTGCCTCGATCCCAGTGGGACTGAAGACAATCTGGGCTCCTTCCCAAATCTGCCAAGAGTGATTTTGCTAGCAGTGATTAGGTAAAGGAGGAGCATCAAAAAGTATTCAAAGGCCCCAGGACAAAGTTGAATAAATGAATGAAAGGTAAGTACGTTAAAAACCAGCGGCAAGGTCAGCTAAGTTACCCAGCTCCATCAGAAACCTCTGCACTGATATTAGGGGAAAGCAGCAGATTATGGATGGCTGCATAAGTAGAAATTAAATAACCTTTGTCTAAGAGGAAATGGGTTTTTGAAAATAATAACACTATTTATTGTGCTTTCAAAACAATAAACACTGGTGTACAATTCAACCAAAAAACTTCTAAAAAAGAGAAAAGAAAAAAACAGGCAACAGATTATTGCAACAAAAACTTAATTTAGTACATTTTAAAATGCCTAGGTATCTAATCAAATGAAGTGAAAAACTCAAGACATGGACACACCAGCCAAAGTGCTTGTTTACAATGCATACAAGTCAAAAGAATATAGAACAATATATAGCTCATACTAAGTTTAGATGGTTTTCTATGCAGATGACACATTCCTGTATACAGGTGCCTCTTCTTAACTAAAGACAGATAAATATAACTGAACATCATTCATTCTTCTCTCCTCTCAAGCTTGTACTGAATGCTGAAAGGACTAAATGTCTCCCGGCCACCTATACACTCAATTCAGCTAGATCCAGCTTTTACACAACATGTGGAGTAAATGGCACAAAAACCAAAGATAACAGTTGAATTTTTATAGCAAAGTCGCTCATGTTTCTGTGAGGACAACCATGTTGTTCTGTTAAGAGATGTCTGTATTCTTATATTGCCTCACAGATGATCTTCAACGTTAGCCGATGCTACATGCTAAAAATCAAATTGTGTGTTATTTGAAAATATAACTTTGCCTTCATAAGCGTTAGACGAAGACAACCACATTCTGTGTTCATTAAGATCTGCTAACGGTACATCACTTCTCTTCTCAAATTTAAAACCATTACAAATCAGAGCAATGCATTTCTCAAGACAGACATCAAGAATTTGTACCCCCTTCAAGTAAACTCTGAACTTGATCTAAATTGCACCTTATTCATAAAATAAATGTTAGATAAATTTCTTATCTCTGCTTAACTAGTCAGAAAATATTTAAGTTACTCTTGTGTCCCTTTCACCATCCCTCTTTGAGTAAAGGGACAAATACCAGCTATTTTGTGTCAGTTACCATCGTATGGGAAGACTTGACGGCTGTGACACAAGTGGTGACTTTTTTAAGACATGCCTGTCAGCGAGCCTCCTGCTAGACAGCTCAAGAAAAGCTGGCTATATTTGAGCAAAGGTAGAGTTGTTACACTATGGAATAGGAGGCCACCTAAAGTGCTTGTGACAGCAGAAGAAGGAGTTGAGTCCCAAATGTGTGATATTGCGCAAAAAAAATGGAGCATCAGAGGCCAACTGATCCAAACAAGTAGTGACTGAAGACAGTCTAAACTGTGAGTGAGAAGTAGAAAAGAGGTGTACATCAATCTCTTTGTGGCTACATACAGTAAATGCCCCCCTGCTGAGGTGAACTGACAGTGGAAGATGCTCTGCACCAGCTGATGTTTCATGCTCACTACTGAGGTCGGTCAAGCTATCAATCAAATGGATAGGAAATCCACAGGGACCATATGGTATTCTAACCATGTAAAAAAGTTAAACAAGAGACATATTGTTTTTTATTCTCACTTTCATTCTTTCTGACACTGTCAGCTATCGCAAACATCACAGACAGTTCAATAACACAGCAATTATGTCAGGAGCCTCTTTGATTTTTCCAGCTTCTTTACAAAGTCACATATGTTGACATTTTAATTTATTATTTTTTTATGGGCTTCTGTAAAAGTTAGAGAGGGGGGTTTATTTGATATACAGGACAATTAATGTTTAATATGGAGCTGCCAGGCAGGAAGAAAAAAGAAGATGTGTCAATGTAGAGAAGGAGGGATTGGTATAAACGAATGGAACAGAAGGATGTTAGAACAGGGTTAGATGGAGGCAGATGATCCACTGTGGCAATCCCTAAAGAGACCAGCCAAAAAACCAAAATGGTGTCTGGAGGAGGTCAGTGAACAACACTGAGTGTCTACAGACATCTCTAAAACATGGTGGAGGCTTTGTCATTGTTTTGGCTGCGTTTTGGCCAGTGCTGTTTGGGATCTCATCAAAACTAATGGAATTATGAACACAGGAAAGTGTGGCGATATTCTGGCCCACCATGCAGTACCATCTGGAAAACATCTAATTAGTAATGGCTTTATTTTTCAGCTTGACACCAAACCAAATGATAAAGTAAAAGTAGAATGACATGCAGAGCCTTCAGCTATCTGTGAAACCAGCTCCCAGTTTGGATTCAGGGGACAGATACCCTCTCTACTGTTAAGATTAGGTTCTAAACTTTCCTTTTTGATAACCCGTCTAGTTTGGTGACCCTGAATCCTCCCTCAGTTGTGCTGAATTAAGGCTTGGCTACTGGAGACGTCCCATGGTGGACTGAGTGTTCTTTTTTCCCTCACGCTTCCTCATTCTTTATGTGTTTATACACCACTTTGCATTTAATCATTAGTTAGTATTAAGCTCTGACTCTCTTCCACAGTGTGTCTTTCGTCCTGTCTCCCTCCCCTCACCCCCGACTGGTCACGGCAGATGGTTTTGTCTTTCCCTCAAGAAGCCTTCAGAACTATTCTTGCAAACCATCCAGAGAAATTACAAGAAAACTTGCCTAAGTGAATTCAAGCTGCGTGAAGAACAAAGGTGGTCATATAAATATTGACTTTCAAGCACATCAGAATTTCACAAACTCTTTCACAAACTGCATGTTTCGTTTCCCCTATTTCCCTTTTTCCATAGCAAAATATATAGAAATGAGGTGTGCCTCAAGAGTTTTGAGTACAGTACTGTATTATCTTTATAGTTACACCATATAACAAGTACATATGTGTTAATTATTCACAGATAGGGAAGTTAAGTTGCTTAATTATTTCAATTTGGCGAATCAGTATATTCTTTAGGCTATTCTTTCATCCTCTTGGAATGATGAACATCCGTTGTGTAGAAATTGAGACATTTCATTTTTTATATGATTCAGTCTGTATTTTTTTTATTTTTTTGTCATTCTGTCTTCAAGTTACAAACTTAGTCAAACTCAGCTACACTCTAAGTTCAAGTGGAGTACCAGAGTTTAGAAAGAGTGCTATTTAGATTTGTATGCAAGTAGTTCAATATGAAAATGCAGTCACCGCTATCCAGCGCCTGCTTCTCTATCGGTAGCTAGGCTCAGTGATTGCTGTGATGGTGTTCATTGTCATTCAACTGCCTCACCACTAAGTCTTTGGTCCAGCTAACCATATATGATTTATCTCAATCTATGCAACCCTCATCAAGGCTGTAGAGCATAAAAAGGGCTACAGTACCTGCAGGCAGGGACATGTGAGAGCCTAGCTCATAAGCAGTGACTGAACTCTAAATCTAAAACACTTTTCGAACCTTTCAATGACGTGAGCTTCAGGGCTCATATAAAAAGCATGCCATATACCAAATTAAAGAATGCCCATGCTATGAGATACCCAATGCCTAGAAGGAGTGAAAACACTTTAAGCATGTCGGTAATGGCAAAGAACGCGTTGAAGGTCTCCAAAGTTAGCAGAATTTATCCAGGGACCACAATGCATTCAATACTTTTTACAGTAACTGCCAAGCTTGGCAAAAAAAACAAAAACGTATTTGCGCACATGTTATGGTGATAAAAACACATTTGATGAACCATAAACCATCATACATAAACTTAACACATTACTGCTTTGTCACGTATAGCACAGCATAGCAAACACGTGTTTCCACAAGCAAATACGAATACTATTAAAACATGTAAAAGTCCTGGAGCTTATTTCATGTGTGCCCAGATGCATCTAAAGTCATTTCAAAATCCTTTGAAACTGCTTTTGTGGATAAGACAGACACACAATCAACAACAATCATGTTGCATCTCAAATACACAGACAGGGCACCTTTAATGAAAAGCTATGTGGTAAATGCAACATGGAAAATTTCATAGGAAAGCATGTTTGTACAGAATTCTATTGACCAGAAAATCTTTTATATGCTAACACTTTCTAAAACATCCACAATGTTTGTGCCACAATGCTCATCACTAACCCCTGGGCAAAAAAAACGAGACAAAGATAGACAATGGAGAGCCTGCTACTGAGTGCAGTTATGATGGGAAGGCCTGAATCATCCGCACTCACTGGGGCCACCACTTTACTAAAAGAGTGACCAGACCATACATGCAGCTGAAGCATGAAAGACACACAAAGCAGGGTTATTGTACATCCACATACTGCACCCAGTGGCCTGGTTGCTGACACCTGAATAGACATTCACAATCAATTTTTTGAAAAGCTTTGAGAGTGGGACGAATGAAAAGGGAATGCACTTACTGCTTGACAGATGATGGGGTATTTGATTCGATTGATGCCGCCAGCGAACACGGCGAAGGTCAGCGCTGTGTGGAAACAGAAGTTGAGCAGCATATGCCATCCTTTCCGACTGATACGGATTGCACTGCCAAAAAAAAAAGGTTAAAAAAACAAAACAAAAAAAAAATTAGTTTTGTGGTGTGGATTACCTCTCGTAAATTTGGTTGAAATTGTGTTACGATCAGAATTATTTACAAAGGTCTGCATCAGTTTTCTTTATCATTTATCTTACTCCTGCCATATAGGTGAACAGTTACAGATGAACCCAGTAATGAACCAAGTAGTACAAAAAAGTTTTATATACTTCAGTATTAATACACCTGTTGAGTAACAGATATTTACATTTTTACAAAAAAAATATGGATTTTTAATCAAGATAAAACTATTAGCAGAAACATTGTGAACTATTTGTATTTCTGTCTGATGACAGTTCCACATTTAGATGGGGGAGTGTGGAATTGTCCCAAATTTCTCTTGAAAAACTTGAACCGGAACGCACCATCCTAGCCAATCGTCATCAACCATGCACATAAGATCAATACCCTTACTCATTGGGTATTGCATTGAAAGACTGCAGAACATCACACCAGTAAAAATGCAACTCAGTCAAATTCTATTTATTTATGTAGCACCAAATCGCAACAATAGCTGCTTCCAGGCAACATTAATCTGGAAACCCATTAACTACTGTGCTGACTTAGCGTGTAACAGTCAATATTTTGGGGCCTTGGTTTATCCAGAAAGTCACTGTTTACAAATGCAAATATATCTTTAAAAATACTGGTCAGTGGTACCTCTCAGCCTCCAAGTAGATATGCCAATGGTATCCAATTTGAAACTCCAACGTCGCTTCGTTCTCAAGTTATTGCATTTACAAACTTAGATGTCCACGTTGCCTGCCTGCCTGCCTGCCAGGGTGACAACAGTACTCCATCACATTCAGACTGTTTATGTACACTACGTGTAGCCAAAGCCTCCTAAAACACTGATTGATCAACTGAACATGGACTAAAAGCTGACTACAAATGGAAACTGGAACGCTTCAAATTCCACAAATCTTGCCGCTTGCCTACACACGCTGCACATTCACATGCAGATTTCTGTTGATAGAGATCACTGTAACACAAACCCAAGATAATCATTTAGCTATGGTCAAAGTCAGAAATTAAAAGTAAATATATGATATATATATATTTGTCTTATCAAAAAAAATGATTAAATGGATTATGCCTGTATTATTTTATAAGAAGACTCAGCACTGAAATACAAAAACACCATATATTTCTACATTCATGATCTCAATACTGTTTGCTAAAAGCACATTTTTATAGGTATTTTCTACACAGCAAATTGCAGTTCAGCAACTTTTAAATGTGCGTTCTGATTGAATGCTATTTACAGCATTGCTGTTTGAAGTCTTGTGACAATATAAAAAGGAAAGTGCCTTAAAAAAAAACCCACGAAAAAAACAAAAACGGCCCTTTCAAAAAGATCCCTACAAGAACAAAGTGAAAGACAGAATACTGTGTCATCAAAAGAAGATACGAATAATTTAATTCCTTGCTACAAAATGCATAATGCTTATTTTAGAATGACGGACCTCAGGCAAAGGGATATTTGCAGATTCTTTTACAAGAACTCAATGCACGTCCTTCCCACACAGCTTTTTTTTCCACCACCTTCTCGCAAACAATACATGCAGCATTTGCACACAAAACGGGAATCGATCAGCTGGTTTGATGATGAAATAAAGGACGTTGCCTCCAGTTGGTTTGGCCAAATGAAGTTTTGACAATTTTCATCTATGCCCAGTATCTGTTTGTGAAATATGGTAGCAGCCATGCTCTGTGCAGCCCCGAGCAGGACAGTTATGGTATCCCAAACCATCGCTTTTCACCCAGCTGAAAATAAGCTGAATAGGTCAGACATTACCAACACAATAGTTGGACTGTGTGAATTACTAGACCATCTATTCTTTTAATTACTTTCCTGCATCAGCTCCAACCTCTTCATCCTTACAGTCACTGTCACCATTTGAAATTATATAACCCTGCGCTGGAAATCTCCACTCCCCAAAATGGAGGAGCAGAGCCCCAGCTGCACGTGAGCCAACTGTAGATGAAGCAGTGGCTCAGCAGTGAGCCATGAGGTGTTTCTGGGGCTGGGCTTCACTGCTCTCTGCGAGGGGAGGGAGAATTAAAGCTACTGTTGTCGATGCCTCTCCTTCTGTCCAGGTACTGAACTCCTTCCAGCAAAGAGGCCATAAATCAGGCCGGCTTCAGGCCTCCCTTGAAGGAGGTTTTCATAGGCTCTGCTCTGGGCTTTCACTGGGTCAAGTAGATTAACCTGGCAACCCTCCACGTCCCCATCTCCCAGAGTGTAGGGGGAATAAAACTGTCCTTACTTTGCATCTGCTCTCTCACCCTGTGTCTGGTCCTCAGCCAAATGTAAGGGACAATAAAGCTATGGACAGTGTAATATGACACATTATACAATGGGTAGCTTGAGCCAAGTCTTTTTATTGGTAGGCAGACACATTCCAAATATGCTGCTGAAGCCCCGCAAACTATAGGCTGCAGCACCGTTACACAGTTAGATGTGCATGGAAATGCATGTTAATTATGATGAAGGAAAGGGAGGAAATGTAGCAAAAGCATTAGGTATGGTTGAAGTCCATATCATATATGAAAATAATATAATTTGTGTTCAGTGTAATGAACTGAGGTCCACCATATTATATTATAATCTCACAAAAACAGTACTGCCACAAGTATTCACTCCCCTAGCCAAGTCATTTCCATGGCCACAGGTTTTTTAAAATCAAACACCTATGCATGCAGATGGCTTCTGTGAAAGAATGGGTTGCTCTCAGGAGGTCAATGAACTCCAGCACGATAGCTTGATAGGATGCTACCTATGCAAGGAGTACAGTCGTAAAATGTCCTTGCTACTGAATATTCCACAGTCAGCTGTTAGTGGTATTATAACAAAGTTATGAAAGTGATTGGAAATGACAGCAATTCAGCCATGAAGTGGTGGGCCACGTAAAACCACAATGCAGTGTCAGCAGATGCTCAGGTGTGCAGTGTTCAGGTGTCGCCAGCTTCAAACTTCACGTGTCCTTCAGAGTAGCTCACAAATAATGCATAGAAAGCTCCATGTAATGGGTTTCCATAGCCAAGCAGCTGCATCCAAGCCCAAAGGAAAGCGTCAAATGCAGTGGTGCAAAGAATGCCACCAGTGGACTTCAAGTGACGAGGCACGCTTCTCCGTCTGGTGATCAGATGGATGAGTTTGGCATTTGCCAGGGAACTTTGGTGGAGGGGGGATTATGGTGTGGGGTTGTTTTTCAGGAGTCGTGCTCAGCCTCTTAGTTCCAGTGAAAGGTACTCTTAAAGTTAAAGTTCCTTGGTATGTTTCAGCATACCAAGGAACTTTAGACAATTTCATACTCCCAACTTTGTGACAGCAGTTTGGGGATGGCCCCTTCCTGTTCCAGCATGACTGTGCACCAGTGCACAAAGCAAGACATGGATGAGTGAGTTTGGTGTAGAAGAACTTGACTGGCCTGCACAGAGTCCTGATCTCAACCCAACAGAACACCTTTGGGATGAGATCAGAGCAGAGACTGCGAGCCAGTCCCTCTCATCTGACCTCATAAATGTGCTTCTGGAAAAATGGTCAAAAGTTCCCATAAATACATTCCTTAACCTTGTGAAAAACCTTCCCAGAAGAGTTGAGGCTGTTATAGCTGCAAAGGATTGGATATATTTTATGGATATGGATATATTAAACTCTATGGATTAAAAAAGCAATGTCACTCTAGTTCATATGCATGTGAAGGAAGATGAGCGAATACTTTTGGCAATACAGTGTACGTGTAGAGGATTATAGAAGCAAGACGTTGTGTATTTACGCATCCAGCACACTTGGAGAAACAATAGAATTCATTTAGACTAATATCCCTGACAAATGTGAGTCCAGTATTTGTGGTTCGTTTTTTGTGTCCATCAACTTTAGAAAATATGTATATTTTTATCTGCTGAGTGCACTACTCTATTCACTAGTGAGCTTCATCACTGGGTTGCAGCTGGTTTAAAGTTTTCTCCCTGCTTGCTCCAGCTGGAAACAATGCTAATGAGATCCTTGAGGTCTGAGTTGTAAGTCTGAAGTCTGTGGTGAAATCGCACGGTGCACACACAAGCATTCTGAAAAACAAGGGGAAAAAAAACAAAAACAGCTTTCACATCGGCATCAGTTGAGATGCACAAGGACCGATCTTGAAGGGAAGATTAGCCAAATTCAAATCAGGTAGGCTTTGTGATTGTGCTGAATGAAAAGACCCATCATCTATGCTTTTGAGATTGCACTGGAATATGAAATCCCTGTTTGAACTCCACACAGACTCTTTACCAAAGCCTGCTCAAATATGATAAGACTACAAGCAGACTAGCAGACCTGAAAGCGGAAAGCTTTTGGGTCAAAAGAAGTCTCGATACAAATGCATATTATGCAAATTCATATGCAGATATCTGTTTATAGAGATAAACTGGATGGTTACTGTATAAACTGGAAATTACTGAAGTATTCCTCTGACTCTAACAGCATGATATCAGTGTTTTCTAATATTCACTGAGTCATGACTGTAAACACTTTTGACTCAAATTTCATCAATTGAACTCAAAGGATTTGGGGTTCAAAGACGTGATACCCACCAGTATGTTCTTCCTTGGCTCATACATCATACATCACATGCACTCTTAATCACATATTCTGTCTTATTATCTTGCCGGCAGAGAAAGAACCGAAAGCACACAGTGTATTCATATATTTATGCATGTGTGTATGTGTTAGTAAGCTGAAGTGGGAATGTGACAGACTCAACGTGCCCACTGCACACGGTGCCGTTGGACAGCCTCTATTCTATTCTGCCCATTTAACACGGTCCCAACGCTTCACAGCTTGGATACTGTCAGTCAGCTGGAGTGATACTACACAACTAAAGTGTTACTAAACAGAGATGTGTTTTAGTACTAGGGAGAGCCTAGAGGGAGGTGTGGAGGAGGAGGAGGTGTTGGAGTTTGTTAATGTGAGCGCTGTTGAAAGAAAAGCCCTCTAACCCTCCCCTGTGCGTGTGACAGACACCACAAAAGCTCTGGCATCATATCTTAAATATGGGTTTGTTCTCACTCAGGTTTAATCTGGAATTTCTGCATTTTTTCTTCGAAAAGCGCTTTATGATAAATGAATGTGTGTCTACTTGGCTTTGTTCAGTTTAATGGAATATCGTAGCTGTTCTATCCATGTAAACACAATATCTTTAAACTAAAATCTGCACAAATTAGTTGGGATACAGTTAGCGTTTAATTCTAATGATTCTCTACCATCCTTATTGGTACAGCAGTTCAAACCAATTTTCTGCTGCATTTCCAAAGTAAGCAGTGATGCACAGGCCTGCCTCTCCCTGGTCTCCTCCTCCAGCTCTTCTTGGGGGAATACGATGGTGAGCCCTAGCCAGCTGCAACACATAATCTCTCCAGCGAGGGTTTTCCCTGGTGTTTCCTCCCAGTTGCATGTGCCCAGTTAGATACGCCTCTTGGGCATCCCGGCAAGGTGCCGAACCACCTCAGCTCATTTCAATGGAAAGGAACCGCAGCTCCTCTCTGACCTTCTCCTGAATGGTCTGCGCTGGTCTTATTAAGGTCTCTGCCTTTGACTGTAACTGTATCCCAGACTGCTGCTACTCTTCCTACGAGTGGTGGGCTTACAGCAGGTTGGACCCATGTGGCTTATTACATATCGAGTCCTTTCCCAGGCCTTGCTCAGGGGAGAAGCCACAACATTCATTCTCCAGGCAGTGTTAATGTGCGCCAAGATTTTGTCTTCATAGGACTATTTTGAATTATACTTAGTCTGACCTCCCACCCAGGACCGATATACCTAGTGCGCCAAGGTGAGCCTAACTACACAGTTAAATGCAGCTTACACGATCAAATGATCAAAAATCAAAAATCAAAATACAGGTTTAAAAATCCAATCCATATCTATATACCACAAAGAGAAATCCAATTTAATTTGAATCGATATTGTTTTTAAATGCTTGTCTCTAATTCCATTTTGTGCAATTCGTTCTAACTTCATTTTGCGGAAAAAATACAAAATGCACACCAGCGTCTGGGAATTGTCTTTTTCATTTCATTCGAATCCACAACATCTCAGTCTCCTGCCTCTATGGCGATTTCCAATTTTTCCTTCAAACGTCAATACTGCAGTGCTAGACGACAGCAAGTGATGCTGCTGTTTGGAGCCCCAGATGCTGTCATCACTGTCTGACTGCAGAAAGACCCACCCTGTCTCCATCCCAGGTGTCACAGATGGATGTAAACTGCGAAAGCCTCTGCGCCTTCGTATAGTTTAATAAATTCAGTTCAGTCCCGGTAAGATCAGAGACCCCACCCACAGAAAAAAAACACGACAAAAATAAAAATCTGACTGAGAATATATCAGCTAACTGTGTTATAAAACAATATTTCTAGAAAATGTGACATTTGAGATATTTCTTAGTTCCTTTATATGAAAATAGATGGAAAGCTATTACAATAATACCACATTAATGCCAAGGATGTGATAAAATGAGTGATGCTCTACAAGAACAACAGATGATGAATTGCTGTGCTGAAACAATATGCCAGTCAGGCTCCCTCCTGCTTTAATAACAGCATTTACAGCAGATGAAACTAAGATGAGCAGACAGATGCCACCGTACAAAACCACAAGAGCCACAGGGCCCATTTTTATTTTTTTGCCCTCATCTCTATAAGGAATAAAAAGAACAAAGGTGGCAAAAGTACTTCTTAGAAATCCATTAGACGCATATATATCTGCTGTTTCTGTCTAAAACACACACACACATACACAAATTTGTGTATATGCTTTATATCCTCTTAGTCAGACACGCTGCAGTGCTTTATGCCAGCCTAAAGCATCTGACTCACACCACAGTCAGCTCAGGATCTGTGACAGAAGAGTCAAAAACAAGCATGAAGGTAAAAGGGTGGGAAATAAGGAGATTACATAAGCGTCTGCCTGAATGTCCAGATGTTGAAGTGAAATTAATGGCTGCAATTTTAGAAATCGAGGCAAACAGAGAGAGGATTAAAGCCCAAATGCATACTTAAGCAAAATCAAGGTGGAGATTTTCTTCATACCTGTGGTGCACTATGTACGTGATGATGGAGGCGAAGAGGCAGAGCAACATGACCGCCGTGCAGGCATACACGACCGGGTGCAAAAACTCCCCAGGGTATGGGGGGAAAGACAGCACCTTCTTCAGATCCTGAGGCAGAAAAAAAAGAGAGACAGAGGAAAATAATGGGGATCAGACAAAAAGTCATCACAAACACAG
>VURO01000878.1:29584-41483 GCA_015108175.1 Pelvicachromis taeniatus
TGATAATAACCACTGTAATAAAATATTTTTTTATTCAGTTTTGTTAATTAAGGTTTCATTTGCTCAAACATGACAGACCTCCTTGTTTATGAAATGGTTGTAATTAGCTGGAAAATGCATAGATTTATGCCAAAAGAGGCACCATTGATGGTTCGTTTTTAAGGTGTACTGTGGTCGCACACATAGCCACAGTACACCAGTTAAACCAAATGTGGTATAACTGGATCAAGGAAAAAACCTTTTTGCGTGTTTGTCAGTAAAGAGGAGCAGAGAGGGATGAAGACCCCCTTAGAGATTGGACCTCAGCTCATCCATATATTTTGCCAATCTGGACCTGAATCTTATAGAGCAAACAGCCAGGGATGTCCAACTATCAGGGACTAAGCAGCCAAGGACCTGCAGGCACAGGTGTAATTTCCAAAATGTGGCTTTTATTATATAATTCAATTCGTTTTTATTTATATAGAGCCAAATCACAACAACAGTTGCCTCAAAACACTTTACATTGTAAGGTAAAGACCCTAAAATGATACAGAGAAAACAAAAGGACCGCCAAGGAGCAAGCACTTCGGCGACAGTGGGAAGGAAAAACCTCATGCAGAACCAAGCTCAACAAAGAGCATCCACATGCGGCGACCGAAAAAACAATTAAAAAAAGATCAAGACAAAAATAATGTAAGGAATACACCCTCACTGAAATATGCTATTTTTAAGAAAGAAGTGGACCCATAAAAGAGGTCAACGAAAAAACAAGAACTATACTCAAAATTAACACTCAACAAAACATAAAAACATAACAAACTGAGCCAACCCAAATGAGAGACAGCTCTGAGTAAACTCCAAAAGGGAAACCACAGGGACAAAAGCTAGGTTTAATACAAAAAAACACCCCAAACATATCCCCCCATGTGATTACAGCAGATGGTTAAGTCCACTCGGTCGGCCTCTGGACTTAAACAAGCTACACCCTGAGCCTCTATACATACTGCTATATATATTTGTTATATGCTGGCTTGTGCTGCATCTATAATATAACGACAAAACAATGTAAACCTACAACATGTCACATATATATATATATAGGAGTAGAAGAATGACTGTCACCCGACTATTTTGACTGTGTGGTCACGGACACAACCATCACACCAACCCGTTTAGCTATTAGATTCCAGCCGCAAACCCTGCTCCTGAAATAAATGTGAGAGAATCTGTTCCTTCTGTGAATCGTAATCAATAAAAATAAATCTGTGAGGAATTGCTTTAAAATGTGGAGCAAAGAGGTTGCAACGAGACTGCGTTCTCTCTCTCTGTCTGAATGTGAATGTATGAGCAAGCCTGAAACTCTGCTCCCCATGTCTCTCATCATTTTTAAATGTGTGTGTGTGTGTGTGTGTGTAAGAGACGGAGACGGAGAGAGATGGTTGGTAGGTGTTGTCTTCGAGGGGTGACTCATCTCTTACAATCGTTACACACTACAGAAAGCTCAATGGATGCCTGCTCACATGTGCGCGCGCACACACGGACACACACGCTTATAGTCACAGGCGAGGACATGAAAGAGCCACATGAGGGCAAAACTAAGCACACAGAGAGAAACACGTCGGCCCCTCGTGCGCTCGCACACCCTGCTCGTGCTCTGATCTCAGTTCTCTGAGATGGCACGCTGTTCAGCACACAGAGTGGGAGCATACATTACACCGGTCCACACCTCGTTCCTTTGCAGGTCGACGCGTTGAACCAAAGCGTGCAATATTTTTTTCCCCCCTCTCTGTCCTGTAACAATAGATGAGAAGGAGGCCAGGACTGCTAACACCCAGTCTCTGCAAGCAGCACAATACAAACAGCCTCTCTCTAACAGAATGCATCGCTCTCTGGCTACAGTGGTCTCAGCGCGTAAATAGGCTTAGGTGTGCCTGTGTGGTTCTTATCATTGCAGAGGTGGTGCATTTACAGAGGCCTGTGTCTGTGCACGCGGACATCTGTTGCTGTCCACCATTTTCACGTGCGCTCTCTCTCTCACTGTCTCTCTGTCTCCACTACAAACCTCTATCATCCCTTTTTAGTGCTGGCTGACTACATAGAAAGCAGCCCTGTAATGCTGGGCTTTTGATGACTCTATTTTCATTGCCATAGAAACCACATTACCACCTCAGGATTCTGGAATAGACTGCATGCTTGCAGGTAAGGGGGTCACGCCCATACCCCCCCACCCCCACCCCCACTAAGAGAAAACGAATGGCTTTAGCGCGGTTTTGTTTAGTTGCTGCTCTCAGCGTGGTCAGGAAGTGAAACCGACCATTGCCGGTGCGTGTTCTGACTGCGGTGCCATTTAGCCCCCTGAGACAGAGGTGCTGGGGAGAAAACAGATGGGGGATGCTCTTGAGTGAAAGCAGTCAGTTTCGCACAGAATAAATGTGCGAAGAATATGTTATGTGATGCATCTAACAGAAAACAGCTTGTAGCAGGGACCACAATGAAGAGCTGCGATAGGAGGGATAAGGAGATGAAGAATGATGGCATTATAGAGACAGAAAGCACAGAGACAGATGGAGAGAGAAGGACACACAGGTAAATCATTATCCCCTTCAGCCTAGGAAGGGACTGTAAGACTGGTTGGATTTTTCCTTTAGTTTCTTTCCCATTCCATGTATCCTCCTCGCACAGCAAAGCAATTTTCTTCTATTTCTGATTACAGATAGCTCACGGTGATCTCAACCCGGTTCCATTTTACTATCTGACAGTTGCGCTATTTGTGCCATTTACACTTAAGTTGACACTCCATCTACTCCGACAGCAATTTACATGTTTGCATCTTGTTTGGGCCATTTGTAAAGCAGAGGCAAAGAGTCAGGACAGTGAATGAAGACAGAATTTCAGCTCTTAGATTAGTTTTCACTTTTGATACCAAAGCATATTGCTCAGCAACTCAAATGGGATTTTGGAAAAGGCAATTTTTTTTTAGCAGGTTCTAAGGCTGAAACACAGCTATTCAAAGGTCCAGCTGCAGATATACAAACCCTCAAACATACTGTATACTTTTTGCACATATCCTAACCCACTGTGACATGTGCAAACACATGGCAATGGTACACTTGAGATATACCCTACGGGCAATTTCTTCCCTTCTAGAGAATTATTGCATATTTGTGCAAACATTCTTGTATTGCTGCATCACAGAAATACCATGCCAGTCCTACTAGTATGGTAATGCCCCTGAGCGGTTAAGAGCACTGAGCCATTATCTGAATGAATGTGGAGAGAGACCGGAATAAGTGGGACAGGAAAAACGCCTGTCGATAATCACCAATCAAATCTACTGAACATGGCAGTTGTAGCATTGTCACGTCATTAATAACTCGATCCAGACTACCAACAGGATCAGCGTCACGAGCTCATTGCAGCGGTAGTGCACAAGTGTCACGCTACTACACATTACTACCTGAGGAAAACAAAACGTACACTTCACTACATTTTTATTCAGATTAGGCCTGTCACCACACAGATCAATAATTCACTGTTTCTTCATCCCACAGCAGTTATTGCATGCCTTGGCTGCTCCAGCCTGCGTGCCAAATATCGTTGTGGAGGATGCTCTCCGATGCATCCATTGCAGTGTCAGTGTGTGTAAATGTTAAATAGAAAGCACTAAAGCATAGAAAAACAAAGCGCTTGTATGACCGAGTGAAGGAATGTTGCATAAAGCACTCTGAGTGCTCAGGTAGAACAGGAAAGTCCTACATCAGAACCAGTTCATTTAAAATTTCCCATTTGAGAAGACGTACGCATGTTGGAGTGCACTCACATGAAAGCACACATGCTTAATACACACAGAAAAAGGCTACCAGTGAAAAGCTGACATGACTAGCAAAGACGGGCAAAACAAGGGGCTGGTTACTAAGTTACACTGATTTCAACTGAAGCAGCTACTAACTGGAGGGAAACATACAACTGACACATGACTGAGATAGGATGGGTTGGAAAATATACATGACAATCGAGCCTAAATATCCTCAGGAACTTACTCTGAGCTATAAAAGTGACAGGAGATAAACAGAACGCTTTAAATATATATCTATATTTAAATTTAAGATTTTAGAAATGCTGTAAACACGTGTCTCTGTACCCAGTTTGGACCCAGCATCAACATGCTGCCACTTTGTCCATTCTATTGACAGAAGGAATCTAAATGGAGCGTGCGGAGCTGTGAGAAAAATAAAGCTCAAAATGGAAATAAACCATTTTTATCACTCAGCAGCCTGCAGGTGTGTTTATTTAAATAACACTGCTTAAAAATGATGTTTGAAGCGGGAGGTCTGGAGCTCTGTGCGCACTGATAAATATACATGTGACTCTGCCGTAACTTGTTGTCCACATCTGCTTTATACTGTTTTTTTAAAAAAAGCTCCACCCTCAGTTCATTAAATCCCCGCAGCCATCTGAGGGCACATATGCTGGCAAATCTGCACCCTGTGATTTGAGAAGTGTCATGCCAGAGCACGGCGCCATTACACACGACAGTCTACTGTTTACCTTTATTAAATCATGTGTAAATGACAGCAGGCTGCTACACAGTAATCCTACTCAATACTGCACACATCTGACTAGTCTGGTATGATTTGGTATGCTGTTGTTTTGGCAGAAGACGCCAGATTAGAGCAGCTGACAGACCCAACAATATACCCCCCTTCTCCCACACCCCTCCCGTTTATTAAAAGTGGAAGGTATAACGTGGGCATTTACTACACTGACATATTTTGCCGTTCTCCTCTCATTATTGTGCAGGGGGTGTAAAAAGCCGCACAGCCTGTCTCTGCCTGCAGATTTGAGGTGCCAGTGTTCAGGTTGTGCTGCTCCGCACCGTCCAGACAACGGTATAATTTCCTGTAGAGGCCTTTTTTCCCCCGTGTGTTGAGCTCTCGTCGTCATGCGTCACTGAGATTGGCACAGCTGTTTCAGAGCGATGAGATCGCTGATGTGACCAGATAAGGGTGAATTTATTAACCGTCACAGCCTCTGGTTTATATTCCACTTTAAACAACCACTCTTGCGTATTCTGCTGCTGCACCTACATGAACCGCGCCTGGAACAGGTGTGCTTTACACCTGTTGCATTTGCATGGGGTAAGTGAATGCATTTGATTACAGCTGAGTATAGATACCAAACATCACTACAGTTTATCTTTCTATGATGCCATCCTCTT
Source organism: Pelvicachromis taeniatus (assembly GCA_015108175.1). NCBI lineage: Eukaryota > Metazoa > Chordata > Actinopteri > Cichliformes > Cichlidae > Pelvicachromis > Pelvicachromis taeniatus. The sequence goes on from VURO01000878.1 coordinate 34,785, forward strand.
GTGGTCAAAGACCTCCTAGCCAAGGATGAGACTGACATTGTTCCCACAAACGCTTGGCACTAAGCACACAGGAGTAAACCGTGTATTTATGGGATACTCAGTACTTCTTTTAGGACAAGTATAATTGCATCTTTTATATTTGAAAGTAGGTTTTTGACTCCTTTAGAATCCATCCATTCTTCTATTTGTATACTGGAAAAACTGGAGCATCAACATGCCTGCTTTTGGAGATAGACTGCAAGTAGATAAAAGTGACCAAGTAGTTGCTAAAAGGTTGAGCCCACGACTCCTTCCACTCTAGATCAGCAACATCACTGCACAGTTTGCCTCTCTCCAGAAAACTGCCGTCTGCCTCGGACCGACTGCAATCACTGGTCAAAGCTTTGCAAATAATTGCCATCTCAGTTAGGAATGCAGACAGATTGGCAACTTGTTGCAATCAAACTGAGTCGTCTTTGTCTTTGTAATAGAGGACTTGACTTAACTGATTGCCAGTTGACTGCATTCAGGTTATATACCTTTATAAAAGCAAGGTTGCTGAGCGTCTATGTCAACTTGGAGTTAAATTAACTACATTACTAGAAGAATTTCTGAATGTCATGAGATCTGTGAGGTTCTGGCTGGACTCTGAATGCAAGGAGTTAATGTGAAATCCTCTTTAATGGGATTTTCTGTTTATGTAGTCGGATCTGCACAAGGCAGCAATGGTTAACCACTGTAACATGCACATAACTGCCAACGTGATCACTATCAATCGCAAACTGATAGCAGACTGACTCTCTCTTCCTGTTGTTCTGATGTCTTGACCTTCCGAAGTTGCTTTGAAGATGGCAACAACTGACTGCAGGTAGTCACAGACATGGTCCCCATGTTCAAGCAACCATTTCAAAGGCAACATTATAGGAAGTTTATTCTACACAGTACCTTGTTTGACTGAAGCATAAAGCAACTTAAAAAGCATAACTTAGACATTGGATGCATACAGCGATATGCATACAGGCCGTCACTGATGTGGTTAACATAAAGATGAGCTAATCACCGCCTGAGCTTTAATTTGTGGTCTGAATGAACTACGGATGTGCTCATTCATGGTATCAGGACAGTGTTTTAAACTACACTGTGGGCAAGCATGGTATTTAGGAGCATGCCATCAGGTGTTACGGTATAAAACGTTGATGTTTGGTGTCAGAACTTGGCAAAAATTTGTAGTACTTACAATGGAGGATCAAATCATGTGCGAGAGAGAAGCCTGCTCCTGTACAGCTGCTCTGTGCTTTAAGCACACCACCCTTACTGCTTCTTGGCGTGTGCCATCAGTTAATTGCATGTTAACTGCTCTTTGTGTGGAATTTTCTGTCACAGGTGAAGCACATATTACAAGTCCAAATGAGAAAAAAGGAACAACTGAACAGCTGGAAATCTGCATAAATACGTCACACCCCTGAAATCTGAACGGTCATTAATAGACTTTATGAAAAGATATACCGCTTTGTCTGCCACGTTATCGCTACCCCTTCAAATGACTTAAGTCTCATTTTCTGCTGTGCTTATCTTCCACATAGAAGCTCACAGGGGGCCACACTGGATCAATATATTCTCCCTAATTACGGCAGAGAAACCAGCAAAAAGAGCAGCAGTTCTACCCTTACAGTACACACACAGACACACACGCACAGAAAACATGCAACTGCTGGGCCAGGCTGTACTGTTCTTGCATGCTGACGAGACTAATACACGTTTCCAAAAACAATAAAGAGTTCATATGGCACAGGTCATTGGTTGAGGTGGGATGGGCCATGATGCAAAATAACTTGCGAGAGTTTAGTTGTTATGAAAATGCCTGTCACCTTTAACACTCTGGCTTTTCTGTTTTCGCGATGATATATCGCTGCTAATCAGCCAGGCGGCAGCAGCAGCAGTGGCATTCTGGGAGCTGCTGTTGTCTTGGCTGACAACAGAAGTGGACATGCAGATAGTCAGCAAGCCAAACATCTATCCAGCCACAGGGCAGAATTGCTGTCTACACTGGCCTAATAGAGGGAAAAAAAAAAAAGCACTTAATGTGTTTGTCTAGACTGTCCAGCACTGTGCAAATGAGGTGCTGTCCAGTTTAGTTAAATGCAGTTCACAAATACAGCGACCCAATTGAAAGCCAGTGACAGAAACTCAAACAGAGGCAGAGAGAGAGAGAGAGACAGAAAGAGGCTGTTTACATGGCATGCCCTCATTTCTACCAAGCTGTCTCGGGTTCAGAGAGGGTCGCACTGACGACTAGGGAACAGCTGGTGAAAGGGGATGGGGAGGCGGGGACATTTGACCAGGACAGTTTCAGATCAGATGCCATGTTATGATGTGAACAGCTCCGTTTTTTTTTTTTTAAAGCTCAAATACTGTTTGGATGCGACTATGTGGACCAACAGTGTCCTAGTACATGAATCATTTATGTTAGATGGCCCCTATCGCGTGCTAGAGGACAAGCGAGACCTGTTTCATGTTAATCATTTGTGACTAATCGTGGACTGCATGTCAGATGTACTCGAGTCTGCACAATACTTGTAGAAAAAAAAAAGTCATCAAAATGCGTCTGCATCATTATCTTTCATGAAGACAGCTTGTCAGCAAGGACAGTTTCAAATTTCAAGCGAGCGAGTTTGCCCGTGTGTAAAACTCTGAGCACCGTTTTGGCTGCCAGTTAATCAGTAACTGCATATAAACGGCATCAAAACTGTGAGACCACCAAATATCCCATTAGCTTCCTTAGCACACACACACACATGCACATGGACGCACACACATTAAGTGCAACAATCCTTTCTGCTGCCAGAAGCACTATTATAATCTCTCATACACTCTGGCTGAGGAACATACATAATTTGAATAACAATAGGTTAAAGCAATGCAATTTGTATACAGGCTAAAGGAGGGGCACGCTGAATTAAAAACACAGTGCCCCATACAGAGCGCCACACCAAATATTGGCTTACTGTAGAAACGCCAGAGCAAAACTGTTGATGTCTGAGATAAATGGTGGTCTGTGAGCTCTGAACTCATTAGTCAGGAAGAAAACAATCTGCATTACATGTCAGCTTATTGGCAAGCAGCAATCTGTCGTGGGAGTGAAGGTGGGCTGGTCCTTCTTCTTCTTCTTTTTTTTTGCCCATTTTACACCAAAGCAAGTCAGCAAACACAGAGAGGTTAAATCAGAACAGGAGCAACAGAAAGAAAGTCTGCAGTGATGCACACGCAGACACGCACAAACAGCAAACCTCATGTGTTAAAGTAACCGTGCCCGACATCAAATTTAAGTTAATGCTTTCAAATGGAACACGAGTGCATTTATTAAATATTAAGTTAAGCCAAACCTCGACTGTAAGTGCAGAAAGTTCACAGAGCCTAGCACGAACCCGAGCCTCAGCGTAGCTGGTTAAGCCAGCCGCTGGTGAGGAAGCTGCATGGTTGCCTCTCCTCAGAATCAGGTGGATTAGAGTTGGTCTGCCAGCTGCCATGTTTGGAACGAGCGTAAGTGAGGTGAAGGGTGAAAGGTAGACGGTGCTTAGTGAGCTGCAAATAATTAGCATTTACTCAAAGAATTAGCCTAAGCTGTATAATTATGGCGACGCACAAACACGCACTAAGCAGGTTACGTGCAGCCTACTGCATGCTCGTGGAATCATATTTTATATTCTTTATATACTATGATAAGATGCCACCTGCGCAACAACAAGTCCACTCGTGATATTTCCTCGCTACTAAATATTCCACAGTCAACTGTTAGTGGTATTATAACAAAGGGAAAGCACTGGGAATGACAGCAACTCAGCCATGAAGTGGTTGACCACGTGAAACCACAGAGTGGGGTCAGTGGACGGTGAGAAACGTAGGTGTGCAGATGTTGCCAACAGACCTTAAAACTTGATGTGGCCTTCAGATTAGCTCAAGAACAGTACATAGAGGATTTCATGGGATGGGTTACATCTGATGGATAAGTCTGGGTTTGCTGGTTGCCATGAAAACGGTACTTGTCTGAGTACACTGTGCCGAATGTAAAGTTTGGGGGATGGTGGTTTATGGCGTGGGGTTGTTTTTCAGGCCCCTTAGTTCCAGTGAAAGGAACCATTAATGCTTGATGAATTAGAGCAGAGACTGTGGCCTTTTCGTCCAACATCAGTGTCTGACCTCACAAATACGCTTGTGGAAGAATGGTCAAAAAAATCCTATAAACACACTCCTAAACCTTGTGGAAAGCCTTCCCAGAAGAGTTAAAGCTGTTATAGCTGGAAAGGGTGGGTCAACATCATATTAAACCCTACGGATTAAGAATGGGATGTCACTTCAGTTTATATGTCCGTGGAGGCAGACGAGCGAATACTTTGGCAATACAGTGTATGTCGGTCTCCGTATGTGTCTCAAGTGGCCAGTTGTGATGAGATCTTATCCTGTTAAACAGCAAATGCATCATTTTCTTCTGCCGACCCCAAATCCTAAAGTGTAGGAAAACAACAGCTCTACAGGCACAGCTCAGCGGCCTTCTCCTGTCACCTGGAGCTGTCAGGAGTCAACACGAACCGTAATTAACAGGGCTTCATTTTTAGTTGTGCGATCGGCCATGAGATTTATGTAAAACAAATGACTAATAATAGTTGTCCGTACTGAACCTGTTATAGCAATCGGCAAAACGTGTTGTTGTTTTTCCACAGCAAGAAGCGCATCAGTTGAGTGGGTGATCCTTTTGTGTGGTCAAGGACTCATTCGCATGCAAACTGTTAGCAGAATTGGCCATATGTTGCCCAAACTTCCTCCGAATGTGATCTGAGCTCAGCGTGTCCTCTGTGTGTCATTGGTACTTAGAGCAGTCTGCTTGTGATCAGATCACCAAAGACACATATTGGTGGCAGTTATGAAAAGGACTTCAAGGACACTAATTAACATACTGTATATCATTTAAGCAGAAATACTCGATAAGCACATTTTAGCCGTGTCAGGCCTGAAAAGTGTTCTTCTCGTTTGCCTCCCAACAAGAATGTGAGCGAGCATTTCGCAAAAATTGCCAACATAATCTATATTCTATAAAAAGATGGCTGCAAATATTAGTTTCAACACGAGTAAACACCGCGTGTGGTGCGCGTGGCCTAATTGAAAACATGTTACTGCATGTGAGATATTTAGTTTGTGGCTATTGTACATAATTAAAAAGTATATATTGTCAAGTGGCCTGTTTTTCAATCCACTGTCATCTAACACACCATCACAAGGCATCGCCACCCGTTCCCCTCTGTAGATATCACAGCCTGTCATCCCTCTTCCCCTCCCACAACAATGCCTATCAACAGAAAATATCAGCACAGTGCTGTGAGACGTGGTTGTATATCTAAGCAGGTCATCATCGTTACCACTGTAAATCCCTTCATCTCCTAAAACACACGCAGCAAAGCTCCTGTAGCATGAGCACGTCTTGGAGATAGAAAAGTCCAGGTTGTGAGGATAAAGTCGAAGGAAGCAGGAGCTGGGTCTCGCTTGTGGGTGAACAATGAAAGCTGGCTTGTTGTCTCATTATGTCTGCCTTGAGCTCAGATGTGGACAAAGGACTATCGAGGACACGTAACTTTGAGAATGCTGCTGGAAAAAAATAAAAAATAAAACAGACTGAGAAAATGAGACCCGAACAAGAAAACAATGTTTCTGAACTACAGAGGATCTGAAAGTTGCCGGGAGGTTCTTTTCAATTAGCAACACATATCCACAGCACAACTTACAGTCTGTGTGCATTAGCCATTATTGCCGAAGACGAAAACACCAAATGTGGATTGAATTTGAATAAACAATTCCCTTTTGATGATGTTTTCTAGAACGGAATCACAGCCAGTTGGCGTCTCTACGATGAAGCAGAACGGCAGAAGTATTTGTGACTGTACTGCTCCTATTCCCTCCTTTTAACTTCATCCTTTATTTCCTTTAAGAGACAATGATCGTGATCCAGGTGGCAGTACACATTTCTGAATGAATCTTAGACCAAAGTAAAGCTGATGTAATGATCTGATCTAATATTTGAGAAATGCAGCCGGATTATTCCAGCTAGGATAAGAATAAGACAACGAATGGATGGATTCTTAGGGACATTGTGCCCTGCAGATATTTTTTTCCTCTGTAGGAGACAGGACCTGGTGGTCAGCACCAGATGTCAGCAGTAATGTCACAGTAGTATCAAGCTTGCAGAAGGCTCAGCCAGTGAGAGTTAATTTATCTAGATGGGATCCTGTCTTGGTTGGTTTGGTTCAAGGTGGAGGCGCAGCAGCCAAGAGAATCCTGGTTTGTTTGGTCATTCTGAAAATATCTATGTGAGCGTCCAAAAACGGGAGGCACTCAGGCTAGAATGACACGATACATCTCAGTCTATGGTCCATTACAGTTCAGACACAGCATTGAAGGAGTTGGAATGGAGGTGGGTTGCAAAGTAACTTGCAGATGTAGCAAAAACTGTGAGCAGGCTAAAGCTAAAACAGTTTGCCCCATATGAGAATGACCTTTTTGAACGTGTATAAGGAGATCAGCTGAGATACAGGATGCTGACATGGGCTGCACCGACATCAGCTAATCTGCCAGTCACTGACTAAGGATACTTTGTCACGGTACTAGACTTTATTTCAGTATGTCAGTTTGATTGAACTTTAAAACATCTCCCACCACAACATTTTAGACAAA
>VURO01000879.1:0-20575 GCA_015108175.1 Pelvicachromis taeniatus
GCCCCCCCCCCCCCCCCCCCCCCACTTTCTTACATGCATGTTTACATCATCTGTGCGCATTCGATATTTCTCCCTCGTGGTTTAAATATAAACAGAGCCGATCGGAGCTGACTTGTAGCATCTCGGCATAAGAAAGATAAAAAGATGTGGAGTGAATAAACAAGCTCAGAAGTTTCTTAGCCTTGGCAGTATTTCTTCCTAGTTGTCACTTCGTATAGCTTTGTCATTTTTTGCATAATTCCATGGTGCATTGGCTCGACTTGATTTGATTTAGAACCTCCACTTTCAAGGAAATTGGGCTTAGGGTATGAAAGTTCACACTTCTTGCCTCCAGGCAATTGATTTCTTCTGAACTTGATTTTAGTGCTGTAGCATTACCAGTACTGAGTGTTAGCACCGGGTTTGTCACAGTGGTCTGGAGATACTCAACTCTTGGTACGAGTTTATTACTTTTAAGTTGTGGATATAGAATTTAGAGGAAAGCATATTCGATTTATTACCCACTGAATAATTAATTGGTGAGGAAATTAATTAACGATTGACTCGTTTTTGGAGCCATTTGCCATCAGCTGTTTTGTTACCGTCACATTAGGTAAAACAGCACGATGAAAATTTGTGTGTAGCCAACTTGATCGCAAGTTGACCGCACGTTGTCGCAAAAATTTTCGTCTAATTGCGATCAAGTTGACTGCACTTGCTCCGAGGATGAGGATCGTGTCTGTAGCCATTTGCAGTCAGTTGATGTCTTTAAAGCAATTTTGGTGCTTCAAGAAATCAATACAACGGCAACAAAAGACGGAGACAGTCTGCCATCAGTTTGGAATTAAATGGAGATGTCAAGATGGCAGTTACAGGTGGGCAGAAATTTACATTAACCACTTATAATCAAAGTCCAGCAATATTCTTTTAGTTCTAAAACTGAAGTGTCTTCACAAATATTGAAGTAGTTGCTGCAGGAAGGCTATTTAACTGCAAAATGACACAGGTGCTCAGGAAAACTGCTTTTATATAGAAATCTGACCAGAACTCAACCACTTCAATAGGGAGGAGATCATTTGAGTAGGTTGAACGTAACTTACTGAAATACAAACTTTAATTAGTAAGCTATTTTGCAATTAGACTCCAGTGAATCGTCATTGCAGAACAGAGTCCAGGCAGTGATGGGAATAAGGATTGAGCCTCCCAGAGTCTACACACTGGTGGTGATGAAGATGGAGGCTTGCATGTGGCTTTGAGTGACAAGGGTGAGGTGGAGAGGAGGAAAGCAGGTTGCACGAATGATGGTCTGAATGACAGATGAGTACTAAAGGCAGGCAATAAAATGATTGGTCTAGAGTAATGTGGGAATAGAGGAAGTGATGTAAAGAATAAACTAACACCCTGAACAGGCAGATGAGTGAGTCGGACGATGATTGTTTGGAGACAGGTTACCTCCCACCAGGTGAGGTCACCCAACTACTTTTCAGTCTCCGACAGCAATGCATCCACCAGGCAACCATGATTTTTCATTGCAGATGGAAGGTTGTTGTCCTATTGTTTACCATAGTGTGACTGAGCCGTCAGAAGATGCAGCTTTTGGGTTTTCCACATCAGCCCCGAAGTTTGCCACTTGCTTGAAGTCTTAATAAAAGTGCAAAAGGTATAAAAGTCACTTGAGAGCTCTTGTTTAAAGAATAAATGTTGAAACATTTTTTTGAAATGTCAATAAAACGACTGGAAATCATCTAAAATTTGACACTATAGAAAAGATTCTCACATGTTCTCTAGACTTCATAGCTTCCAACTTACTCTGCTGATGTTGAATAATTCTGATTTGTTTATTAGGCAAAAACTGTTCAAAAGGTAGGCTGAAAGCTGGTGGTGTTTTTCTCACGGGGTCATCATCATAGTTTCAATTAGATGTTTTTTTTTCTTCTTTTTTTTTGTTTTTTTTTTAAGCAGGCATGAATAATTAAAAGCTCTTTTTTTCCCAACACATGTTCTCCTGGTGCTGAGCACACAGTCAGAAGTTATTATTAGACTGAATTTAAGCGGCCCTGTGTCCTCAGCTCTGAGCAGTGGGCACCGAGCTCCTGCATTGAGTTTGACAGCCTTCACACAATATTGTGCAAGGGCGCTCCCTTAGCTTCTCATGCTGGTTAAATGTAATATGGCAGATGGATAGTATTTGCAGGGAGAGCGGGGGTCTCACCCTCCCTCTCACTCAGTTTTTTTTTTTTCGTCGTCTCTTGCCAGTACCTCAGACATTTCAAGAGGGAGAAATATGTATCAAATTAACTCTTAGCAATGGGGCCTCCAAGCTCCCTGCCCTTGTCTTTTCAGCAATCAGAGCTTTGTTATTTTAGTCTTTCAACCAAAACCAAACTGGATTCAATGGCTTCAGCAATTACCTGTAATTTTCCAACCTGGTGCGCTAGCTTTCACTGGAGCGACTCTGAACAGTGAAAGATTGTCTCCTCGGTTCCTCATTTTTTTGTGTTCGAGTTAAGTGCACTAATTCATTTACATCCACAAGAGTGGTACATTTGGAAATGTTCACTTCCCGGCAGCAGGAATGTCTGTGGAGATTTGGTTTCTGTCTGTGCACAACCTCCGAGTCACTGAAACTGGAAACCCCTGCGCAGTGTCGACACTCAGACACTGAACCTCAGCTTTATACATCTGACCCATATATTAATACGTCCTTTCAAGCCGCTTCAGAAGAGACAACTCTGGAGCCCCAACATCTGTTTTCACATGGCAGACTTTTATCCCATTTTTCCATCGACCCCCACTAACTCTCTTTTCCATTCCCCGTCCTGTTCTCGAGTCGTGAAAGAAACTACAGGAGCCCAACTTTCATGTGTGTTTTTGTGTGAGCCGGAGTGATGTTTCCTCTTCAGAGGTACTGGAGGAGAGAGAAACTGTTCACACTAAAATGCTAATTAAGTGCAGTGTGGCAGACAAGGACACTTGAGAGTGTATGCATTAGCAAATTTTAACTCCCTGCAAACCAAACAGTTTGTTCTGGGCTAATCTCCCAATGATGGAGGCAAGAACAACACCAGAGAGGGAACCAGAGAGGGTAAGAATATATAGACTTGCTGTGCAAGTGGAAGTGAGAGACAGAGGAGCACGGTTCTCTCTTTCATCACAAAGACAGCGCAGCTTTAACAGAAGGAAGCATCTCTCATGGCATATTCTTTTTTTTCCTTCGTATAGGTGCCATATGGTATCTGTAAGGGAGAGTCATTTTGTGCTATGCAGTGAATTATTCTGTGGATTAGTACTGGCATTTAAATGCTCTTGGCTTTAAATCTTGTCTGTTTTAGATCTTAAGTACATTCCTTGGCATCCTGCTCCCCTGCTCAAGTTGGCCTTTTCCCCTGGCCAACACATTTTTGAAACTGCAGAGCTTAACGGGAGAGCAAAAGGCAGCCATCTGAAGAGACCCTTAGGCTGATCTTGAATTACTTTTAGTGAGATACCGCTCGTATCAAACCAATTGTTTCAGTGTTGTGATGCCGGCAAAGCCTTAACCTAAACATGAGGTTCAAACCTCCTTTTTGTATGCTTAAAAGGAGCTGACTATCTTAGTAGTCCTTACTGCTGCTGATGGTTATACAGGCTTGTAGTGTGACACACCCTCATGTCAGATGTTGGCTTTAATGTGTGATGAAGATGACCGGGTATATTTGGTTTTGACCTTCTATCTTCTAGCATCTCTATATTTCACCCATACCTCAAGAGGCCTGTATAACATCAGGGAAAAATATCCACCAGCTTAAAAACTGAGTAATATTTAAACCAGAGAAAATGTTTTAGGAATAAATCCTGCAGGAGTCAGTAAGCAATGTCTCTGCCCAGTTGTTAAGACCAGCATTCGTGGCACATTTATGTTGCCCCGGAGATGCCTGCTGACATGATAGCCCCCTTTTCCTCATCTCCAAGCGTCTTTTAGAGACACGGGCCCTCCCTTCTGTTTCCAGTACAGTTGGCCTCCTTCCAGCCTCCCTCAGAAGAAGTGAATGAATTCCTAGATGTCTGATAAGCTTCACCAGAACATGATTCTTAATGGAAGAGAAGAAGAAGAGGCAGATGCTATCAGCGCGCCTGAATTGCCTCGCAGTCAGATCAAACATCCTAAAAGGGCGGTGAATGCTCAATCATGTTGTGAGGTTGTTACACATTTATCTTCTTTGTTGGTTTAATTGAACTTGTTTCCAAATGAAACCAACTGGCCGTTTCAATGCAAACAAAACATCATTAGCATGGTGAAAATCCCAGTTGTTTTGTAGCGCTCATTTTCCTTTGAAATGAAATGCCTTAAATTAGCTCTTTTCATCCTTGTAATTTTTTTCCCTCCACTCAAGGCACTTTGTGACACCATTAATCACTTACCTCTGTTTATTTGTCATCATTCTTTCTGCTATCTGTTGAGCCAGAGACTAACACAGATTCACCCGCACATCCACTACCCCACAGCACACTAAGTGCGAAAGGCCTTGTTTGTCCCCGTGTGTTTGTGCGTAAAACAGCACGACCTTCACGATCGGGGAGTAAAATATATCTCACGACACTAGCATAGCATACCAGAGGTGTCTTGATGGAGATGGAGTCATACTGAGCTAATGAAGCTCCAAACCCCAGCTATCGATCCACCTCGCAACGGTGCTTTACAGAGATAACAGAGGAGGAGAGCACTGTGTGGCATCACGGGCGCTCTGATCTGTGTGACATCTAATTCTGTGTAATGAACCCTGTGCACCAGAGAGCGTGATGGGGGGGGGCTGTCTATGATAATGACAGGGATAGCGTGGCCTGGGTGTCTTTTGAAACAGTGGAGGTTAGTTTGCAGGGCTTTGCTATAAAAAAGGAAATGTATCGCTAGAGTAAATGCCAAAAAAATTTTTTTTTTAATTGAAATCCTGCTGCTGTGTCTGATTTCATGCTGTTTCTTAGTTGAATACTGCAGTCTTGTAGCTGCTCTTGGTTGTCAAATGTCTCTCCAGCTCTACACTTCAACTCCGCTCCTGTCTACTCTTTACATTTGGCAACTCGAAGAGGAATCTCAGGTTTTTATTCTGATGGCACGATAGACTTTTTGTGTGATTGAAGCTTTTCCTTACTTGAATTGAGGGTCTCAAGTCACATTAGGCCGCCCTCTGCTGAAGCTAGAAAAAAAAGCATGTGAAACCACTGCTCGTGTTTGGGTAATAGATAGAAATCGAGCAGCAAGATCACAAACTGTGAGCAGTGTATCAGAGCGATGATGTGGTTTGTAGTCGGCTAGTGTGACATTGTACTAAACAGGGTGAAGGCACACAGCTAGAATAATGATTTGTATTTTCAAGCACAGTGCACAAGTTCTTCTGTTGGCCACAAAGGATCGCAGTGGGAAAAAAATACAGAAGTTCATACGATGAACGTATTTGCAAATAACTGCTTTTAAGATCTAGCCATAGCCTGGGTGCACCATGTGACCAGCCACCAGTTTCAAATAGATGTGCAACGAGCAGTCACGTCAGCAATTCCCTAGCAACTTTCAATTGCTAGGGAACAGTATGTATTACCCAACTGGTTGACCAGAAGAATGATTGTTCCCAGAGGGAGCTGCACTGAAAACTACCTTATGATTGCATTGGCTGATACCAGGTTGCCCGATAGAGAGGCATTATTCGTCACTCCAGGGAACACTTCTCCACTGCTCTAGAGTCCAGTGGCAGCATGCTTTACACCGCTGCATCTGACACTTAAATTGTGTTTGGTGATGCAAGGCTTGGATGCAGCTGCTCAGCCTTGAAACCCATTTCATGAAGTTCTCTATGCGTCGTTCTTGAGCTAATCTGAAGAACACATGAATTGTGGAGATCTGTAGTGACTGACTCTGCAGAAAGTTGGCAAACTCAGCATCTGCTGACCCCACTCTGTATTTTTACATGGCCTACCACTGCATGGCTGAATTGCTGTCGTTCCCAGTCACTTCCACTTTGTTACAATACAACTAACAGTTCACTGTTGTGGCCCATTGAAGTGATTGAAACACCTGAATTCAGTGATTTGGACGGGTGAGTGTATACTCTTGGCAATGCCGTGTATGTTCTATTTAATATTGGTCTACCACTTCTTGAAGGACATATGCTCCTTAGCTGCTAAATGCACCAGTGTTTACACCAGCAGCTAGTTGCTAATATTGTTTCTCTGCCATTTGTTGCTTGGCAGTCAAAATATCATAACAGCTGCCTGCTGTACCTGGAAAATTTAACTTTGGCCTTTTAAGCTAAGCTAAACTGTGCAGTGATGAAATAAAAGATGTAACAAAGCTCTCTAGGGCAGAAGGGGACAGCAATGTTAGTATTTCTTTGTGTTTATTACTACAAGCAAGCTTTTACACATTGCAGATACTCACTTCATACATATGGAAATATTGAGAAAATCCTCTGTACAAATCTGTGATTAGAGTTTTATAAATAAACCTAACTAAGATCTGGAGATTTTATTAAATTTAGCGCAATTGCCATGGATGTAATTACTTTTTTCACTGAGATGGTGATAGTTTAAATTCTTTCCATCATTCCTGAGTAATAGGAAGTGTCAAATAAAACCTTCACGACACACTGCTTTGAACACTCCTCCTTATTCCTGCAGAATTAAATTAGACCTTAAAAAAAAAGCCTTTTCTTTTCCATGACCACCTCTGCTGCTGGCGCAAATGAAAATGCCCTTCCCAAAATAGATCATTTTTACCCTTCAGATGTCCACTTTTATTTTAAGCCTGGTGACACCATGCCATCCATCACACCCAGCTTTTCAGATGTGAGCAGCCCCAGGGAAAACACTGATACAATGCAGAGGAAGTGTGATAGCGTGCTGCTGCTGCTGCTGTAGTTAGGACCTCTATGGTTAGATTACCACTAATTTCATCTCAGAGTAGCATTTAGACATTTTCTTTCTCTGCCTAAAGTGTAAGTCATTCCTCTTTTTAGCGTAAACATTGAAAATGGATGCTGTGCCTTTCCAGCTCTTCCCTCAAATTACCACTTGACATGGCCAAACATCGCTCTGCATTATTGTCTGCCAGGAAAATGCATTTCTGAAGGCTTTATTGAATGTTGTGCCTGGGTGAAATTTGTACGACGTGTACCCAGCACTTTGATCATCTTGACCTGGAAATGTGATAGTCACCCCACTTCACAGGGCTCTCTGACACCTGGGAAACTAGATCTAGTATTCATGATACATGATCTGCGTCGCAGTGTTAAAGACTTAACTTCTCCCATTGCGTAGTCAGTACAGACTACTGATGATAACTGGAATTTTGCATGCCTCTAAGTCTGACTTTTTCCCCCCGCAAACCACAAGATTCGTGTGTCGTTTGGAAGAAATGACATACATGGTTTTTATGAACAGGATTCCTGCAATACAATGTACACTATTTAATATTTTAAGTGGATTTTTGTGCTTCAAAGCAGAGTTTTTTGACAGATGTTAAAAGACTACATAAAAACTCTTTATTTTCCTTTGCTTTACTTTAATATAGTTTATGTTGGACTGTTTTGCAGGGTTCCTGTAGTTTGGAGCGGAGTTAGGTCATCTATCTGTCTGTGTGTCTATCACACAGACAGATGTGTGACCACCCTCCTTTTTTCAGGAGGGTGGTCTGATGTAGTTTCCATTCACTCTCCTGACTGATCTTTTCAGAGCCACTTGTTCTTATTTTCGAGCTGAGTAGCTTTGAATAAGCCACAGTTTAAAAACAACATTATTTATCTTATACTGACCCTCAGTCTCCCTTTAAACTATCTTTCTTCTGATTGGCTGCCCCTCATAAATAGAAGGTTTGAACAACAGCAGGAGGGAGGGGCTTCTGTGTTCCAAGCCAGATCTGTGTGCTTAAGATTACCATTATTATTAAGGATGTTCCCACTCTTTGAGTAGAGATTGGTAGTCAAGAGTGGAAAATAAAGCCTCCATAGTGTGAGCTTTTAGTTCACATGGATTGCTTTACACTAGGGCATGCCCATGCATAAAACAATAGGGGTGCTTACAATATCAGCAATATCATAAAAAGGGGTAATTTTAGCACATTGCTAAGTGGTTGCTAGGCATGTTTAATTCAGCTTTTGTGTTTATAAGTGAGATGTTATTGCACTGAAATTAAAAATTATATGTTTTTATAACATGTTTTAGGTGCAGAAATGTAAAAAGGTGAGTAATTTTAGCCCATTTCTAGGTTGTGGCTAGGCAGATTGATATATGATGTAGATGAGAACCTGCAAGGACCTAAGATGTACCTGTGTGCCAAATTTGGTTGCTCAACTCCTGATGGTCCAGAAGGTGTTTGCAAAAGCTAACACACAGAATTTGTGCATTGTAGCAACAATTTAACAGTAATATATACTGTTACCCAAAGTAATTAATAATTTAGATAAAAATTACGGTTTTTACCAGACTACTATACAATATCTGTTTCTTAGAAATAGAAATGGCTATGCAGACACTCAGTTAAAAAAAAAAAAAAAGCAGTAGTCACCGTTCACTGTTGAAGCCTTCTTTCTCCTCCTGGCTGTCATCTTCTCGATGTGTCCCTGTCACCTATTCTTCCTCCTATGTGTTTGTTTACATTCACATACTGAGGTGCTGTTCATAACCCGTGAAACGTCTCTTCTGTGAAACGTCCTATCCAGATGTCTGTTAGTAGAACCGTATAGCATTAATAACATATTTAAATGTCGGGAGGGTTATCGGTGCTGTTTTAGAACCGTTACACTCTTAAATTTTAACATTATGTTAGACAATTAACATTATGCATTGAGGTTAAAGTTTATCCAAAGCACCAAAATGGACTTGAAGGTTTAAATAAGAATGAAGTATTAAACTTTGAACTCTTTTTTTTTTTAAAAATATTTCAAGCATATAATCCACTAAAACATCACTTAATCTGATGCATTACTGAGCAGTTTAATGCAATAGCACTGGCAGTGGTACTGAGGTTAGAAGTAAATTACACAGAGCCAGTGTGTGATTAGAGAAGCTGGCTTTTAAAGTTCACCACCCCTCAGGATATTTGATCGAGCCACGGGCCTTTGATCAGCGTTAACATTACGGTAACCATGACAGTTTATTTTCAACTACCAAAAAAGACCATTTGTGTCAGAAAACAATCTCCCCTTCCTCTGACACATTGGCACACCGCAAAAGAAAAATGTCAGGGTCAGTGATGGGCCATTAGCCCAGAGTGAGTTCTTTTTGTGCCGGCGGACCCATTGAAAACACCTTTTTAGTCTTCGACAGATGGTACTGTGACCCAGCAACCACAGGATGACCTGAGCCTCAACCTGAAGACTTTCTTCCCCCCAGAAAAACGCCCTCAGGACGTACAAGCTCATCAGAGGAACAAAAATGTCTGGCCAGAGAGCAGAATGACACATGAATGCATAATAAAAAAAAAATCACCTCAGCACGGCTGCATTGTAATGCCTTGTACATTTGATTGACTACACAGTCACCCTCTATTCACTGGTATTATACCCTGTTCTTTTTCATAGAGGTCGCTCCTCTATTGCTGCAAATGTCATAGTGTTTTAATGAGAACTGCACTGTAGTCTACAATGGAAGCTTTTCAGCAAGATTAAATGTATCACTGAGCTGAAACTTGCCCCCCCCTCCCCTTCCCCTTTGCCCCTATTGTGACACAGTGGTTTTACAGAGCAGCTTGTTGCTGAAAAACAAGGTTAAGAAGATCAGTATCAAAGGAGGAGTGTTTTTGTGTGGCTTGCAGGAGAGTCTCGCTTCAGGTTTCCACCTGAAACACAAAGGTGTTTTCTTACCTGATTTGTATTCATTCACACAATGAGTGGGCCTGCCTCTCTTGTTTCCAAGTAAGGAGAGTCCAGACAAGACTTTTGTTCGCCCTATCATCGGATATGTGCATGTTGCTTCCTCCAGTACAAGCCTTGGAGCTCAGCCACAGGCTTTGTCCTGGATGGATTTTTTCCTGCCCTTTTTCCTCTTCTTTGTTGCTCCGCTTATGTTCTAAGAAACCATTTCAGATAAGTGTTTGAGCACTGCGGTTTCTTTTTTTCTGTTCCTGCCGTTTGCCTGCTATGTTATTTCAAGATTATCAAGCCATGTCACCCTAAAACTACCTTGTCAGAATCCAAAACCTACAAATTAGCTGTTTGAAGTGTTTCAGTTCATAGGAGCCCGTTACAGTTCAGTCATTTCTGGCCTATGTCACGCTGTCAAAACACTGATAATTCTGCCTGTATAGAGGCACTGTACAGATGAATTTGTTTGATTTAGCTGAAGTCAGTCAAACCCACGAAATTATAATGTAGTAAATATTTTTCTCTTGTTTCAGGGTTTTTTCCTCACTGTGTCCCCGGAGTCGATCCTCAAGGTGGCGAGGCACGCTTCCGATAGGAACAAAATCTTCTGCATGAACCTCTCAGCGCCATTCATCAGCCAGTTCTTTAAAGAGCCCTTGATGAAGGTTATGCCTTATGTCGACATCTTGTTTGGCAACGAGACGGTAAGTGAAATGAGATGTGTGTTCAAGCCTCTTTAGGATGGATATTTCCAGCTTTAGCATATTTGTGTTTTCTCAATTTTTCTTTTGCAAATTTTACCATTGAAATTGATCAATTCTTGCATTTGGCTTTGAGGCAAGTTGATTTAGCCTCTTTTCCCTCTGCCTTTCTTTTGATTGGCTGCGCTTTGCAAACAAGAGATGTGAACAGCAGGTTTACAAGTGCACAGCTGCTGTTCCTGAATGAGATTTCCATAGTAAGGATATCCCTCTTCTCTTTGACGTCATACAGAGGGAGTATGTAGAGCAGTTTGAAGCCTGAGCTTTCGGTTCACAGACGTTACCTGAATAAATGCTGACCTCATAAGGTGGAACTTTAGCCAGGTTTAATATGGTCACCATTGTAATAGTATGTGTGACAGCTTGGATCACCTCCAAATCCTTCAGCGTGACCTCAAATCAACATCTAGGTGGCTGAAACTTGGATACAATCGGATTTTCCAAAAGGACAATGATCCCAAACTGGAATGGATAAAGCAGGCTAACATTAACCATCTGGAATTAGCTTTCAAAGGCTCTGACCTCAACCCTATTGAAAATTTGTGGACTATGCTTATAACTTGGGTCCAAACCAAGAAACCAACCAATTTAAATGAACTCGGCCAAGAAGATCAGTGAAATATCCAGCCAGAATTAAGCCAGAAGCTTGTTGATGGTCACCAAAAGCATTTGGTCGGGGTTCAATTTGCGAAGGGACATTTAACCAAATATTAGTAGGGACATGTATGTGAACCTTTATAATTTTACCTCGTGCACCAATTTCTTGTTTTTTAGTCGATAATGATGTACAGTCATTCTGCTTTATATATAGTCACGCTAACATTGCACATTTAACCTTTTTGTGTCACCCTTTGTACAGACAGCCTGTGTCAGATTTAGTACAGTAGCATTAAATGACCAAACTAAAGTATATTAGTCTTGATATAGCATATTATACATAAACTGCGTACGCTCTTAAATACTCAGATGTGGCAGCGTGGACGTCAATAATTTATTTGCTTGAGCCTTTTTTTTCTGCTTAAATACAGTTTAGTGTGATTTAATGAACAATAATACCTGTTTATCACACTGAGCTGAGTGTTTTCTCTCATTGGCGGTTTGTCTTGTCTGAGTGCTTTATACTACTTTATGTCACCGTGTTTAAAGTAAAATCAAAGGGCTGTGTCCGACCTTTGATTCCACTTATTGCTCTCCTCAGTATCCATTTAACTTCGCACTTCTCGCTCACCATTAAGAGATGAATAAAAATGAGCACGTTAATCAATCATTTCACTTGCGTCACCATTCCATGCCAGTTGATCTATCGATTTTTCTCAGCTTTGTGGAAGCGAGTAGGTGATTTGAGGTCAAGCTGTGGTCACAGAGTGTGCCTCTGCTGGGAAGTATCCTCTAACAGAGCAGAGGAGCTTAACTCCGAGGACAAACTGCACCTTTGGGGGCGGGTGCAAAGCAGAGGGAAGTGGAGTGGATGTTCACTGGGCTGAACTTGCCTCCCCACTGCTAAAGTTACTAAACAGAACCCTGTCTTCAGGTTCGAGATGGGGTCTGCAGACCGGGACAGAGCTGGAAGAAACTGCCAAGCATTCGAGGATTTATTGCCATTGCTGACTTCAGCTTTTTTTCCCTCTTTTCCATTCCCAACATAAGACCTCCCTTTTACATATGCACCTCTTTCTCTCTCTCTCTTGCTTCCTAATTGCTGTGAGGAACGATTCTGTCTCCTTAAACCGTGGTGTACATTTTGCAAGCGTTATGTATTTTCTAGTGGGTGGTACTGTAACTGTTTGTTTAAGAAGTTTGCTCACACCTCCAGTCATTACGATTTAATGACTCCGGATAATTGCAATGTATGTTTGTTGAAGTAGATTATCTTTCGGAGACTCTGTCAGGGCTCGCTTTCAGAAATTGAACCTGGTTAAGAACACCAAAATAAGAGTTTCAGTGAAAAAAAACAGAGCGCAGATTAACTGCTCAGCCGCCTCAAGCGGTGAGGTCTTCAAGGGTCTGTATAGGACTAATGCCTGTCCAGAATGTTTTGACTCCTTTTGGCACACCCACCCCCTCACCTCTGTATTGGCTGCTGGGAGGAGGGAGTGGGGAATGACTGCTCATACAGTCAAGCCCCAGACCTCCCATTGTGCACAAGCCAGACAAGGTTGCCGGTCATGCAGTGGTGCATGGTGAGTGACAGGCAACAGAGCCGCCTCGCCCACGTTTGCCCCTTCCAGCCCCCCCGGCCGTCCTCTCACCCCAGCTTCCACCCCCCAATGTGATGGATAACCCTCAGCCCGCGATGCTTTCATAACAAGTCAGTGACAGTCAGGCTCATGCAGGCTGACTCCTATAGCCTTGCAGAATGTGCCATAAGGGAAGGCTAATGTGTCTGCTTGTCTCTGCCTTCCTCTCCCACACTTACTGAGTCACGATACAGAGCTAGTCTCACTTGGGGAAAAAAATGTTTAAAGCAGCTGTAAGATCTCATGTTTTGAAAATGACATGTGATAAATTTGAGCAAGATTGTTTTTGATTGCCACCTTATTTCTCTATGAATGGGAACTTATTTCAGCCAGATCACAACTCACATTTAATCATTTTTAAATTCCCAAACAGTTTTGCAACACGGCAGACTTCAAAACATGTCAATAGCCTCTGTTTCTTCTCTTGTTGTGTTTTTTGTTTCTCTCCTGCCTGCTTCTGATGTTGAAATGTGTCTGTGTTTGAGTCTACCCTGGGTAATTCTGCTATAACTCGATCCTGCTGGTACTTGTTTTAAACCTGGCATCAGCAGGCCCTGCCTGCTCTATCGGCAGCCTCGTGCTTATATAACAGTCTCCCATCCATCCTGTAATTACTGCCTTTTTGGGGCATAGTGTAGTGTCTGTTCCTTCACTGCTGAGGGGAGGTGGAGGAGGAGGCGGCGAAGGAGGGGGGCAGTGTGGTTTCTGCGTTGGCAGGACCTCGGAGGTGGTGCCGGCAGAGGCACATAGACATCAGACGCTACTTCTCTTAATTGGCAAACATGTCGTGTGATAACCTGGGAACAGCACCGGCCTAATTGAGTCCTCCTGTGCTGTCCTCCTCTGACTACCTGACATGGAACCCAGGGCATTACATTTCCCTCCATTTAATGGCCGCAGTTAATTAGGCCCGAATGAGGGAATCATTACCGCTGGAAAAACCACATGCCAGTGGATTCGCCGATAAAATTAGCCACAATTTGCTTTTGCTATTTGAGCATGAGAGATAAACCACACAATGGGGGGGAGGGAGGATTGGACCATTACTGGTGGATTTGTATTGTGGCATTTTAGGCATATCATAGACAAATGGAACGATTAATCAAGGCTGAATTATTCACCCTGACTGATATTTCTTTAAGCCAGGATTCACGGCTTTCTCAATTTAGATCAGTCCGTGTGCTCCGGCTTCTCCTTCCCCTGTCAGAATGTTTTAAAAATGTGCTTCCTTAATAAAACAGTGCTGCAGATGATGTGCTTAGTTTTTTTTGCCCCACAGCCAGTACCGAACAACCTCCTCACTTCTCAGCCATTAACATTATATACCACCCCCATACAGGAGCTCCACATGCTTTCCATTGCTGTCCAATGCATTCTGCACCTCCACACTCAGAGGGAGCTTATTTATATGGGTCCCAGCCCCGTCTTCCAAACCAGAGACAGCCATTGTAATTGAATACTCAATAGGTGAGCCATTTAACAAAAGTGGAAATGGCGTTCGGCTATGTATTAATGTGCTTCGCCGAGGCAAAAGGAGCCATCATCATTTCAATGTTCAAGCTGTTTTAAAAGAGCATTTAGCCTGCCATCTCTCCAGGCCATGAGAGCAAAATGACACGGATTTCTTCCTCCTCTGTACTTTGTGCGAATGTTCCTCGCCTAATATTTTGTATGGTTATCTTGCTTATTTTCCCATCCATCCCTCAGCACCTCTCAGCGATCTAGGTGGAGGGATACAAGCAGCTCCACAGAAGGTTATTGTCATGATAAACCCCTCAGGTCTTTTTGGCTCTCAGCCCTATTTTTCTCCATCTGCATGCATTGTGCGTATTTGTGTGTGCATGGGGTGGAGGGGGGATCTCTAATGATTTTTTCAGGACGGACTGAAGTGGGTGTACAAGACATATATATATGTGTATATATATATATATATATATATATATATATATATATATATATATATATGTGCGTGTGTGTGTGTGTGTGTGTGTGTGTGTGTGTGTGTGTCTGTTGATGTGTGAATGGAAAAAAAGGCCTGGCAGAGGGGATACATGGGCAATACAGCGTCATTTCTTAACATCCCTCTAGATTCGTCATCTGGCTTTGTTTGTTTGATAGACTGCTTGGAAGCCTTATCTCTGTGGTGAGACCCGTGGCTGTTTATCGCCTCAGTGACGTATGCGGGACTGTGGAAGTACGTGCTCTCTGCTGTCAGTATGTGTAGGTGATGGCAAGTTCACTAAAGGGCCCTTAGGGTATTGAAGGGTGTTTTTTGCACACACAAAAAAGAAAAAAAGAATAGGAAAAAGAGTTTCCCCTTGACAGCTCACCCACAGCAGACTCGAGATGTGCTTCTCAACAGTAGCTTGGGGAAAATATGCCGTCTACTGCCTAAAACAAAGAGATGCGAGAGTCAGATTAGCGTATTACTGAAACAGCTTTCCTTTTAGGCTCGTCTCTCTCTCCCCTCCTGTCAGAGCTGTCTGCAGAGAACGAGGGTGGTGGTAGTGGTGGGGGGAAGAACATGAGACATTAACCTCTATGTGTTTATTCACAAGGCCCCACAGGCCAACTGGGAGGATGAACACAGAACCATCTCTAAAGCCGGCGAAGCGGAACAATCACAATGTGTCATTGGAGGAAAAGACATGAAGTATTAGCTGCCGCTCTCCTTTGTGTCTTTCACAACTGAATTTTAATTTAATGTGCTATTTCTGTGATGAGTCACATGCCTTTCGTTCAGCGCCAGAGTACATTGACCCTCAGTGTGACGTACAGTCAGTGAGTTGTATGATGAGTCATAGCCGCATTAGCTGTGATGATTGGCTAAATGCAAAGTCTGCCTTGCTTTTATTTTTGTTCTTTTTGCTTATTTCTTTTCTTCTTTTTTTTCTGAATACTACCTCATACACCCACCCTCCCCAAGACCCAAGACAGTTGAAATCAATTGATTTCTTTTTCTTGTTTTCCTCTCAGTACTATAATCACTATTACATGCAGCTGGGAATAAGAAATCACATTAAACATTCTTGGATTTAAAAGAAAAAATGTAAATGTTGGCCGTGTTGAATTTCCTTAATTGTCGTGTGTTCTTTGCTTTAATTGTATCAGTCATTTCTAGTTGGTCTTGCCTCCGAGTCTCATATTTCATTCGGTTACAATAAACGTTAGATGTTCAGTTCACACTGACAGCAGATTAAAGTCTGTTTTTCAATTTAAAAAAATTATATATCACATACCAAATTTTGGATCTATTGGAAGTTCAGTCATGGAATCACAGCCACAGTTTTGCTTATAGAGCCAGATGTGTGCTTCGTACACCAGCTACCTCCATCCTTGACTTTTTTCATATCGAATCTTCAAATGTGGATGGAAAAAATATTTTCACATATTTTGAGAGGTTTTATTTATTTAAAATTTTAAGCTTCCTCTGTTCAAAAATCATTTATTTTGTACAATATCCAGCTATTGGGGGAAAAAAATGACAAAGTAAAAAAATATTTATACACAAGATTGATTTCTTTGTGGAAGCTGAATTTTTGTTTATTATTTTTTTTAAAGTATGTGTTCATTTTTGTTATTAGATTGGGTGAAATTTGACATTCTCATTCTGAGGCCATCGTTACAAACTTTTTTGTGTCAGATTAAACTACCGATGGTCTTGAGAGGGCACACATCCCCACACGAATTAGTTTTACAGCAAAAGGACAAATAATACTGGTCCAAAGGTTAATTGGTGATTTTCGATCAATTATAGGTGTGGATGTCATCAAAAATGGAGAATCTTTGTGTTCTCTGGAGTCCAGGGTGTAACCTGTCTCTCGTCCTCTGGGATAGGCTCCAGATGTGAAAGTGGGTGGATAAGATTTTTTTGGGTTTCTTTAGAAATGTCATGAATTGCTAGATAAGGTGCCAAATGTAGACACAAGAGACTGATTGAATAAAAGTTGACACTATATGTCAGATGATGAAAAGTCCAAAATGCAAGGTAAGCTAAGAGAATAAGTAGAAGGAGTGAGGTTAAAAGAAGATGAGACAGAAGGGAAGACAGCACTATTTATACACATGACAGCAATTAGGAGAAGTTGACACAGTAGCTTAACGCGACACAGGTGACAATAATCAAAGACAGTCAAGCCGATGAGGGAAGTAAAACTTGAAACAAGACACTTGCAACAAGAAACTGTCAAAATAAAACAGGAAGTAACAGGAAGAAATGCAGAAACATAAATTAACATAGGAGAGCTGAAACAGGAGGACAAAATGATACATTCAAGACGGGAAACACTGAGGGGGAAAAAATGTAACTCCTAAAACTGAGACTGACCTATGACAAAAATTAAAGATTTACATTACGGTCAATAAACAAAACTGTAACATAAAACCAGGGATCATGACAAAAGTCCCCATTTCATGCAACAAACTGATCAAGACCGTTACCTAGGTACACAAGCTTAAAGTTTAGGCATACAAAGTTTCTAATCAGGCACTAAAACTATCTTATAATGTAGAAAATTGCAAAGTTGACTTCCACCTCTGTAAAAGTGTCTCCAACTTCATAAATAATTCAAACATTCTCCTATTTTGGGGGGGATTTTACATCATATTGATTCACCATCCTCTGGAAAAAAGGAAGTTAAAAGAACTTAAACTGAATGGAATAGCCCGAAAATAAATGCCAAAAGTATGTTACTTAAATCTCAGTGGTATAACAAACACTGCAGCAAAGGCGTGCATGAGGTGCATAGCCAACTTTACACCGGGAACCTCTGGATTAGATCATCATTAGGCAATCTGCCTGAATACAGTCATCCAGTTCAACAGCATGAAAGCACGAAAAAGTGAACTGATGAGCATTTCAGATGTTTATCCGTTAGATATAAAAATATTTCTAATCCATTTGATTGCAAAGTGAGCAGAATGAATCGCTAATGTCAGTCATTCACAAATATTTATAAACTAAGGGTGAAGTTGAAAACCAAGAGCAAAGGTGTCTTTGACTGTTTGCGAACTAACTTTTCATTTGTGAGACGAAGTGGTTGGGAACTACTTTACTCAATCACACAAAGTGTTGCTGCTGTTAAGCCATCAGTCGTCCTGTGTGTATGCAGGCAGAGAGAGCTATTCGGTGCAGGAGAAGAAGAAGAATGGTCTCACTGACATTCCTCTGTTTTTCCTGGCTGTCTGTTTGCGAGTCATGGTACTTTGGGAGCCAGCATGGCTCCACCAGAGGAGTCCGACTAACCACTGTAATTGTGCCGTGCCGTAGCCGCCTTCCCCAACCCTGGGACTGAACCATGAAATATTTGAAAATGCCGGGGTTAAGAGGGGGGTCGTTGGCAGTGCAATGTGAAATGTGAGACCACAGAGCATCTTTAACAAGGGGGCAGATAGAAAGCCCGCCAGCCAGCCAGTCGGGCAGCCAGGGCACACATTGGAGTTCTCTGAAGGAGAATAATTATGGATGTAAGAGGAGATATTGCGCTGGGAGCAGATCAATAGTGCCCACGTACTGCTAGCGCTGAGGTGAGTATATTTCTGTCGCAGCAGGAGAGAGTGCAGGATATCAGCTTGTTGCTAGAGCGACTCGCAGAACTTTGAACACCGGCGGGCTTCCCAGATACCCTTACAATCCCAATGCCCGTCCTCCTCCCATATCACTGCTGCTTGGAGTTTGGCTGGTTGCCCCCCCCCCATCTCCAATCCTCTTATCCACACAGAGTTGGCGGGAGAACTTGTCTTTGTCTACTCATGATTGTATTCCCACAGTCCAGACTATACTGTCATGGTTTGCAGTGTCGTTTGGAGGACTCCGCTATTCTCTGGATAAGAAACTGACAAAGGCAGAATCAACAATCGTAATCTACTCACCCGTACTCCCAAATTAATTTGTTGTTCCATGGACAATGAACCTGTGAGCTTATTTTAGAAACGATAGTGTCCATTTGTTTCCACTTGAAGTGAATGAAAGTACTGTTTTCTCTAATTTACCGTCGTCATGCGACGTGCAAAGTATTTCCTTCTAGATGAGCCATGTGGTTCATTTGCTCTCCCTGCAACACGTATCGCATGTGATCTGTGCATACATGTAGCATTATTGTTGAAAGGGGCCCTGCCCTCCGTGCAGATTTTGATCTGGAAAATGGCCACATCAACAGATAGCATATTGAATATCGTCTCAGTTTTTGTATGGCCAGTTTATTCAAAGATCTCTTGTCCCCTGTGCGCACAAATGGTTTGAATTATTTTGAGAGCTTTTTTTCCTCCCTGGGTTTTTCATTGTCTGAGGCATGCAAGTCCCTCAAGAGCAGATCTTTGTTTCTCATTAGGAGGTAAATAGAGCAGGCCAAATGCTCGCATGTTTATTATACACAGGAGGGTATGGTCACTGTTCTCAACAGCTCACTGCAGGGGGAAAAAAAAAAAGCTGTTTGCTTTCTTGACCTTTGTCTGCACTGCCTGCAACCAAATGTCTGTTGAATTTACTGGATAATAAGCTGCGAGAAATTGATGGACTGAAAGAAAGTTGGTCTCAGCCTCATCAAAAGTTTTTCCTAAAACACATTTCAACAAAAAGTCATTTATCCAGACAGCAAAATCACCATTCAACATAACCACCATTCAAAGGTCATTATTTGAAGTGAAATCTCCACAGAATAAAACAGCAGCAAAACTATGAAATATGCAAGAGGAAAAACACCAGGATAACTATCCTGGGTTGCACAAACATGAAAGCAAATTTCCAACATCATAAAAGCATTTAGCAGGAACCAAGAAGTAGGTTTTGAGGTTTTTGAGCAACATTTGCAACCATTCAGATGACATCTTTGGTTATTTCAGCAAGACAAAAGTCCAAATCAAGCCTCAAGTTTCTGCTGCGCAAGTTGATTGCAGAACCTTAGTGAGAATTTAGACCGATTTAGTCCAAGTCAAGCATCAGGTCTATCATAGGAGGCGTCAAGTATAGTTTCGTGTCACTGAAGAGTTTCAGCACCAGGTCTAGTTAGTCAAGACACGTCTAAATTACATCGGAGGTAATTTAGTCAATGGCCTCAAGGTAATTTATATTGTTAGGTAAAGACTCTACAATAATACAGAAAACCCCAACAGTCAGATTATCCCTTATGATTAAGCACTTGGCGACAGTGGGAAGGAAAAACTCCCCTTTAAGAGGAAGAAACCTCTGGCTAACCTGGTTCAGGGAGGGGCAGCCATGCCATGACCTGTATGGGGGTGAGAGGAAGGAGACAGTTCAGGTGTTAAACTAAACTTCCTTCTGTCAGGAATTATTTGGGGAATTATGAAAATAAGAAATGGTAAAATCATTTGATGTTTTCTTTGTACTGCTGTCAGTTTAATGTAAGGGTTTTATTTACATTTTGCACATGTTCATTTTTTTCCCTGTAAAGTAGATGTAAACAGTGAAGTGAAAGAAAAATCTATCGGTCTCCAGAATAATAGCAGTTAGGATTCAGTAGTCATATTGGCGTCATATTTCCAAGAAATACACAAGTGTGTTTTCATCAGATTCTTATGTTGTTACATTCTTGCCACATAAAAACAATCTCACACACATTCTCTTTTAAGTAGGAATAATAAAATAGAAGCACGAAGGTAAAGCACAAATACCTTAATCTCTCATGAAATGAACAGCATTATTATGTCTTCATGAATCACATCACTGATTTAAAAAAAAAAAAAAAAAAAAAAAAAAAACAACAAAAACCACCCAAAACCAAAAAAACACAACACACAAACATAAAAAACC